>JAWZYV010003523.1:0-72500 GCA_038373885.1 Cheiracanthium punctorium | reverse complement strand
ACATTGTCACTCTTTTTTTCTTGAAGCTGAAAGAGATAAAAAGCAAACTAAAATCTGAAACACGCATATTTTAAATACGCTCTAAAGTGCTATATATTAAAAGCGTATCATGACCCATGAGCCGTCCCTATTTTTCTTCCTTATTCCATTAATTTGGAAAGAGTATCATTATTCATAAGTGTGACGTACTTTTCTTTCTTGTTCCACAAAACACTTCTTAAATCTATATTAAAATCGCCTATTAAAACTATTTTACAATCTTCGCCAGGCATATTCTAATTATGCTTCTCCTTGTAATAAATTGTCGCGTTTGCCATTTCCTAGCCAAATTTGGAAGATATGACCAAGCTTGGATCACTTTTGAGGACTTATTGTTTGGGGCCAAACTTGGCGATCAATCATCAAAAATTGCAAACCTTGGCGACTTTCAACATTTTATTTTTGCCACTTCCCGCCCCCCTCACCAGTTTTGACACATTTGGAAAATTCCCCGCCGTGACAAATCGTGTAGACAAGTTATATCGACACCAAAAATCCTGACTGATTTTCAAAGCACCCAAGAGCTAAAACTATGTTTCACAAAAATGAAATAACTGTGAAATATATGATTGATTAATAGGTCATTAAATTTTATAAAATAAGGGGCAGTCAAATGAAAGCGAGATTGAGTATATGACCAGCACGGAACGCAAGTTGATGTCGTAGGGAGGTGTTTGTATAGAAATGCTCTCTTTTGGGAATCAGTAATTAACACGTTCGAATTCCATGGAGGACTGAAAGTAGTCCATATTTTTGGTGTCCTGAAGAAAGACATTGTTTTGCTTCACACAAAGAGGTGCACGCTGGGGGGTGCAATCATGGATCCGTAGGCAAACATTTTTTTCGTGAAAGCATAGACAGTCTTGTTTCGCAGTGGTACAAATGTATTAACAATTACAACGATTGCTTTTGAAATAATTATAAGTTTATTTACTTTTCCCTTTCAGTCCCGTTTTCGTTTGACCGCCGTTATATACCTTATTGATTCCTAGCTACTCAATCCAATAACCGCTCCATACTATAATAAAACAGAACGAAAAAAAATCTCTATATCGTCAGAAATCGGTTTGAAAAGACCTACTGTGCTATCATGGTGTTTAAGGACACCATTTCTGAACGTCTTTTTGGTTCGATGGGTGCTCTTTACATAATCTCAAAGCATCTGAATTATCAGCGAAGGACGATTCCATGGGGAGAAAAGTAAATTGCCCCCTTTTTTTTTTTTTTTTTTTTTTTTTTTTTTTTTTAAGATGAAGAGAAGTTAAGAAAGCAGAAAAGGTGTAGGAAGCATGTTTTCTTGCATATGGTCAAAGCGACTACTTAATTTTCAGCTGATACTCATTCTTTCAGATGATACTTTCAGCTGTCACTGATCGTTTTCAGTGTCTGTATCGGTTGTGAAGAACTTTCTAGTATTTATAACCTTCTGACTGACAAGATTAAATTTTTATGTTCATTGTCCAGTCTGCAGTATTTTAAAGTCTTACATTTACAAAAATGAACTTTATTATACTACGCTGTAACTAAGACTTTGTGATGGTCTTCAGCATTAATTCTAAACATGTAGATGATGTTCAAAAATTCCATTCAATTTTATAAATAAATAAAGTATAACACACAAAATTTAATAGTATGCATCATGTGTTGTATTTGTTGAAAAAATCAATAAACTCTTTAATAAATTATTAGTAAGTGAAAAAAAAATAAAGGCTAAGTTAATCCTTTAAACTATTCCTAATAATCATGCCATTTTATGATAAAAATGAAGAGGAGAAAGTCTTTATATCTCAGAAATCGGTCTGAAAAGACACATCGCGCTATCATGGTGTTTAACGACACCATTTCTGAACGTCTTTTTGGTTTGATGGGCGCTCTTAAAGATATTCTGAAAGCATCAGAATCATCAGCGAAGGACTATTCCACGGGGGAAACTATATCGCCTTTTTGAAAGATGAGGAAGAAGCTAAGAAAGCAGAAAATGTGTAGAAAGCTGGGTTTTTTTCATATGGTCTAAACGATTCCTTAATTTCCAGCTGATACTGTTTCTTTTAGACGTAGTGTCTGTACGGGGAAAAGCTGTTGTGAAGAATTTTCGCCAGGAATTTATGATCCTCTGACTGACAAAGTTAAATTTTTACATTCGTTATCCAGTCTGCAATAGTATAAAGACTTGAATTTATAAAAACGAACTTTATAATGCTATTTTCTACGTACAACTTTGCAGTGGTCTTCAGCAATAATTCTAAATTAATAAATCAAGTTTACGAATTGAATTCTCAATTAACCCTACAATGAATCTTGTTTCCAAATGGCTACAAAGACAAATTATCTTCCAAAAAATGTGTAGCCACAGGGGCACGCAAACATCACGCAAATCATCAAAAATTCGGATTTTGTAACAAAATAAAAATTTATTTAAAAGATGGGAAAATTCTCCGTTTAATATTTTAAAAAATGTTTTGACGTTTTCTTATCAAAGGAAAATTAATGTATGTCTTTTTTTCCAGTAAAAGTAAAAATGAATGCTTTGCGGGATTAATTTAATAAATAAATGAGCTATAACAAAAAATTCAGTTACATAATTTGTAACTGAATGTTTTGTTATTTAATTCTTATAATTTATTTATTTAATTATTTGCTATTTATCATTTACTTAATTTATTTAATTTTTTATTTATTTCTGTATTATTTATTTTTTTTAAATTTTTTGCTATTATTTATTATTTAATTTTTTGCTATTTATCATTTTTAACAAATATAATATAATATAAATTCATGTATTATACTTGATCAAAAAAAAATGAATTCTATAATATTTTAAACAATCTGTTTATAAATTAAAAATCTCAGTACTAATCTAATTCTTCAGACTAATTCCAATAATCATGCCATGTTAGGATAAAAATAATGACCGGATCGGCTTTATATCCGAGACAACGGTTTGAAAAGATCTTACTGCTATCACGGTGCTTAACGACACCATTTCTGAACGTCTTTTCGGTATGATCGGCGGTCTTAAAGATATTCTCCGAGCATGCGAATCATCAGAGGAAGACTATTCCGCAGGGAGAACTAAACTGCTTTCGAAAGATCAAGAAGTTAAGAAAGGAGAGTTGATTTTCTGTCGTCGATCGGAACAACTCTTTAATTTAGAGTTGATGGTAATTCGCTTTAGAAATTTGTATGCGTTCATATGCGGTGCAAGAAGTGAAGCTTAATAACTTTATTAACAACTTTTTAAAATAATTTTATTGAGGAGAGGGTACATCAGCTATATTAAATTTAAATACAGGGTGGGGAAAAGTCCGCAAAAACTTAAAAATGCATTAAAAAGAATAAATAATGATATAAAATTGCGGTTTGCACAAATAATATTAGATGGTGATCGGATTAATTTAATGACAAGAAAGGATATAGTACGAAATGTTACCGATAGGTAGCGCTGGCATGCATAATGTGAAGCAATCACAGCAGAATGACTAGTTTGTCTAGCGAGAAATTGTCATTCGATGCAGTCATTCACTAGAACGACCGTTTGTGAGTCTACCCGCTATCGTACGTATCGATTGCCAGATATTTTCATCTGGGTACAAGCACTTGCTTACAGAGGAGAATCTAAAATTTGGGTAAGTGGGTTCAGAAGTGTTTCGTTCTATGATCTAGTATTAACAGCGAGTACATAGACTCATAAATGCTAGTTCCACCAAATATTTTCTAGATGTCAGTGGCATATTTTTTTTTTCAGTGAACCTTCCTGTCGAATATTAATATTGATTCCGCAAGTGAAGAATATTCTCTCTCATCACACAATCCTGCCAGCTCCCTCTCTCTATCTTGGGAAACCCTCCTCCTCCACTCTATCTCGAGCAGATCAAGCCATGTGGTTGCTGCTGCCTCATTCTTCTCTTCCGGCCACCCCCACCTTTGGAGTGTTCCTCTCTGCGTCCTCTCTCTCTGGAGATAGAATATACCCTCCCAAGTGCCCAGGGGGGGTATTTTTGGCCACCATCTACTACCCTTCGCGAGCACGGTGTTTATAGTCATCCCCGAAGAAGAAGCACACACTATCTGACGAGATAGCGCGAGTGCATTGCAAAAGCTGCTAGCAATGGAGATTCCTTCCAGCGATATTTTTAAAAACAACCACGGTCGCGAACAACAAGGAGGAAAGCCGGCTACTTTATTTTATTTTATTTTTGCTTTTCACCACTTTTTTTTTGCTGAGTTTCGAAATTTACAATTTCTTAAAAAATTTTCAGATGTTGGGAGAGGTGTAGTGTGTGTGCGTGGGAGGTGTAAGTGGATGGTGGTGGTAGATGCTTTCGAGAGATTGGTGGGATCCTCCTGTTAAAATGTTTTTGTCGGGTTCCAGCGAAAAGAAAAGTTTCATCCTCTGCCTTTACAGCTCTTAGAAATTATCGCTGATGGAATCAGCATATGTCCTCAAATTAATCCTTTGAGGCGCAACCCTTTCCCAATGCTGAAAAAAGGGCAGCCGTTGCCATCGCTCGACTTAACTACCAGCAAGATGGCGAACGATCGAAACGTTCATCGCGTGCCACAAATCTAGAGACCTTTTTGCACCTCTCCTTGTAGAGACCTCTAGAGACCTTTGTGCACGTGCACAGCCAGATGTCGTCAGAAAAAGGTCTCTAGATTTGTGGCACGCGATGAACGTTTCGATCGTTCGCCATCTTGCACAGCCAGCTGTCGTCAGAAAAAGGTCTCTAGATTTGTGGCACGCGATGAACGTTTCGATCCTTCGCCATCTTGCTGGTAGTTAAGTTGAGCGATGGCAACGGCTGCCCTTTTTTCAGCATTGAGCAATCTATCCAGCTGTTCTCGCATTCTTCCATTTTTCAGCAGATGACAGTGCTGTTAAAAATAATCGTGACGATTTTTTTACGGGACATGACGTGCTAAAAGTAAAGGGTTCTCGAGGAGCTATGTCACCCGCAAGTATTTTTATAGAAATCAAATCTATTCTTCGTGACTGGCAACAGTCAAAACGTCACAGTTTGGTGTTCCCAGAGCGGGAGCACTGCTCTTTAAAGGTTTAAATGTAATGAATGTGAAACGTCAAAACATAATACTTTTCCATCGAAATGATTTCGTTTGTTTTACATTTTATAAAAATTTACTTTTTCTTTAAAAAAAGAAAAAAAACGAAAATCTGAAACACTTTCATATTTTAAATACTCACAGAATTGTTATATATTAAGAAAGTATCGTAATCCATTTTATAAAAATTTACTTTTTCTTTAAAAAAAGAAAAAAAAACGAAAATCTGAAACACTTTCATATTTTAAATACTCACAGAATTGTTATATATTAAGAAAGTATCGTAATCCATCCATCGGTCCTATTTGTCTTTCTGGTTTCATTGCGTTGAAAGTGCATCATAATCTATGTGTCGGCCCAATTCGTCTTCGGTGCTCCGTAAAGTTGAAAATGCGTCATTATCTTGGAGCCTGACCAACGTTTCCTAGGTAAACATCACAAAAGGGCTATATATCAAGAAAGTACCATAATCCATCCGTCGGCCCTATTTGTCTTTCTCGTGTTCATTGCGTTGGAAAGTGCATCATAATCTACGTGTCGGCCCAATTCGTCTTCGGTGCTCCGTAAAGTTGAAAATGCATCATTATCCATGAGCTTGACCAACACTTCCTAGATAAAGAAACCCTAACAACTACTACGTCTCCAAGCTTTGACGTCATCACTACGCTTACATCTATGTGTTTTATTTTTACAAAATAAAACTATTAAAAATTTCTGTTGAATTTACTCACGCATAACATAATTTTAATAACTGGATACAAAAAATTTAATTTTACGACAAATGGCAGTTTTTAATCATGACTAAAGATAATATGATAAGAAAATAGATCATAATGAATAATTTTGTATGATAAAGGTATTTTAATTTTAATGTTTAATTTATTGTTAATATTTGTAGCATTCACCTGAAATTTTAAATAGTTTTGCTTTGTTAAAATAAAATTGTGATGACGTCATTTTTGAAGGCCTTGTGATGACGTCACCGCTTAAGCTGTTAGGATTTCTATATGTAGGAGTTGTTGGCCGGGCAAATTTATCTTCCTTGTACCCTCCAGTGAATGAGTAACATACGATCTTTCGCATTTATAATATTAGTAAGACTGCGATTCTTCATTCCGGACAGTAAAAGAAAAAAAGAAAAAGAAAAGAAAAGGTTTATAGCTTTTTAGGTTTTAAAAACTTGCTGAGACAGTTTAAAACTTGCTGTTAATTAAGTCCGTAACTCAGGATTACCCTCCAATAACAAAAAAAGATTCAAAAGAAACTGCTGTTTAAAAAAGGAAATAATTAAAACTGCAAAATAACACACGTAAAAAGTTGTTAAATGTCTTTTACAGATTCTTAGATACCTTTGCTGTGTGTTATTTCATACAAAGTTTTAATTATTTCATTTTGCCTTCCAGTAGTCGGCTGCCCAAATTTAAAGCACAGCAAGTGACAAATTCAAAATCTTCCAGAAAATCAATAAAACGTATTTCATTTTAGCACGACAAATTAACCGTTGATTATTGTCACAGATTAAGATGACAACATGTAGAAAATAAAATAGGTTTTTAAAATTGTTGAAAGTGTTACCCTGTTTCAAATTTTTCAAATTGAAAAAAAAAAACACTTACTAGGTTTATCAATTTTGATATCTATAAGAAAAAATTAAATTATCGAAAAGTACCAAGTAAATCATGTTCACTCGACCCTCTTAGAAAGAAAAATCCTAAAAAATTCATTTTGAAAAATTTGTCCCTAACTGTGTTTTGAATTTGGGCAGCCTTAGTTTTCAAACGGTTTATTTATTTATTTAACTTTTGCCTGACTCAAGCAACTCAAAACACTTTCTCAGATCTTCAGCAATCCCTTCGTAGTAAAACACTCTTGTAAACAGCAATTGATCGAGCCTGATTACCGAAAAAAAAAAAGACACACACACAAAAAACAAAAAAACAAAATCAGTGCGTGTGAAATTAGAGTCTTTTTACAAGATTAATTAGCTAGGGCCTACAATACTAACTTAATTAGGTGTGATGAATTACACCTGCCTAGTTCGATGCCGTAAAAATTCCTCGCAAAAACACCGTCGGGTTAAGGCACCCTTTCTTGCGATCCCAAGTGGGGGTGGGGAGAAGGATGAAACAACGCAAAGATCAGGGGGAGGAGGGGGAGGATGTCTAGAGGGAGGATAAAGGATGGGGAGAAGGGGGGACGAAGAAATCAACCAACTGATGAGTACTGATGCCAAGCATGAGAGAGAGAGAGAGAGAGACTGTTGCAAATTATCGATCTATTTGCCACATTAATGACACCTTTATTACTACAAGCAGCGCTTCTCAGTGGCCTTATTAGGGAATTTTTCACTGCGTATCGGTTATTGGACTGTCCCACTCCCCCCTTCTCATCTCTGTCCTCCCGTCCCCGCCGCTCCCTCTCCCCCCCCCTTCCTCTATTTTTATAGATTGCCAAAAGGTGCGTGCTTGTATACATAAGGTCCGATAATCGAGATTTTGCTAATTTTCAGTCCTAATGAGGTAAGAGGAGACAAGCGCGCGCGCGCAGTGTTTTTTTTTTTTTTACCCCACCAATCATCGATGGGAAAAAAATTTCGCGGGAAAAACAAGAAAAATATCTTAGCGTTATTATTGGTTTGTTTTATTTGATAAGACCTGTATAGGCATGGTTTCCCCTGCGTAGTTTTTCCCCCCTTTAACTCGGCGTTTTTGAATGAGGGGAAAAAATATGTATCATTTTTCATTAATATCGAAGGCTGATCGAATTTTTCTATGCGTGTTAATTACTAATAGGGTAAAAATCGGGCGAACAAATTATGTTTGTGTACACAGTTTTCAGGAAACGCTGAGCTTTTTTTAACATTATTTTTCTCTCTATTTTTTTTTATCCTTTTTCTCCTCAAAGTTCATTTCCAGATACGCTTTTAAAACGTAATTTGAATTTAGCGACCTATCCCCAATTGGAAAAACTCCATTAATTAAAAAGTAACCGATAAATATAAATCTGTTTTTACAGAAATTATTTCAAACGATATGTATTTTTATTTTTATTTTTATTTTTCCGCTTTCTCTGAAAAGACAGAAAAAATACCCTCTTTTTTTTTAAAGAAATATTTTTTAGTTTCAATCGCGTGCAACAGATAAAATGAATACCGTATCAAAAGGACAGGAATTTTTTTTTTCTTGCAGAAAAAAAAAATCGGTTAATGATCTGAATAGTTTTATTTTAGAATTGATTCTAACGTTTTTTTTTCTTCTTTCATCAATGAGAAAGTTTTTCTTTCGCTCTCTCTTCTCCTGTAAATATTATCAGCCAAAATGTAAAACTATTTTTCAAACGGTTATATCTTGCAAATGATTTTGCAAGAACAGGGTTTTTCAAATATTAATTGTCATCCCTAAGGACGCTATGTTATTAAATGCGCATTTTAAAGCAATTCATTTGAAAAAGATAAAACTTAATGGCGATTTGAAATTTTGAGCTTTTTTTTCTTGAAACAAACAAAAAAAAATATGTATTTTCATTTTTTATCCTTTTCCAAGAACAGACTGAATGAATTATCTTTTTAAAATATCACATGCCGTGACTGATTTTTACACTTATTTGCTTCATAAAATAACTACACATCTTACAGAAATGATTGCATTAAAACATAACTGATAATTAAAATAAATAAATATATTTATTTATTATAATTATCAGATTAAAGTTCATGAATTACACATCTAACAATAATAAAACCTAAAAAACGTACAAAAAATAAATCAATTATGGAAAAAGTAAGAAAGGGTTCAAACGTAGAAAAATCATAAAAATTTCTTTTAATATTACCGGTAAACCGTCATCGTTTGAAATTATTGAAATTCAGTAATGGTTAAATTTTTTAATAAATGTGTTATATAAACCAATAATAAAACCTGAAACATAAATCAAATGGCGAAGCATAGCAAAATCATAAAAATTTTGATTCTAATAATGTTGCATTGGTATTTGGTTAAGCAATGAGGATTAAATTTTTTTTATGGTAACCAACCATCGTTTGGAAATACTGAAATTAATAACGGTTACTTTATTTAATAAATGTTTACTTGAATTTCACTTTTTCTCGTATAACGATACAGAAGCAGGTGTTTAAGTCTGATAATTTTTCTTAAGTTCAAATCATAGTCTGATAGATAATATGTTTAGTTTAAATACGATTAACACATTTTCTTTAACTGTCTTATCCTAACTTTATTCCATTTAAAATTAATTACAGAAGCATATGTGTGTTATTAAATGTGAAATGCATCTTAAAATATTTGAAAGGGAAATGATAAGTATAATTAGAGCTGGAGTCACAGTCACACACTGCGCTGCAGCCAAATTTAGAGTGCATAAAAGCGGAGAAAAAACCCGCAAAAACTTTAAAAATCAATGAATATTTTACAATAATATTTATAATATTTTAACATAGGAAATACGCGGTTGATATCGATGAACATACCCAAAGATAAGTTATTCACGAACATTGACTATTTAATTATTTTAGTTAAAATTAATTTGTTGAAAAGCTACATTTGAAAAACTACCTAATCATTTTTTACCGAATTAAGAATTGCGAAGAATATCAACTTGAATATATTTGTTTTCTCTTGTTATACTTAGGGAATGAATGATAAATACCGACTAATGCAATAAAAAAAATTACGAAAAAATTAATAAGCATAAGCGATACGCTTAATGACTGGTTTTATAAGCAGTTAACGAGTCTTTTTCAAAAGAATATAGGACCAACAAATGTGAAAGAGTCAAGTAATACTTTGATCGACACACTTTTAGAAAATCTAATCCTTTAATCATAAAACAAACGTCCGAAAATTCACTAATGCTCTTTTTTGGGGAGGAGGGCACTCGGCATCATTAGAAAGTGAGCGGAAATCTGTCTATTTAAAACAATCTACTCTAATAGAACATGCAATCGTGATGTAAGCTGATTAAATGAAGTATTTGGTCGTGATTTTTCAAAGGAATGGTTACAATGAATAGAATTGTATTTTATTTTTTTACAATTTTAATTTAACGGTACTTCTAAGTACCGTCATTAGATAAAGGGTTAAACTAATATAAATCTGTGGAAATAATGGCAGTGCGATCAAAAAATAATTTGTACACGAGATTCTGAAATTGCGTGCTCTATTCCCAGAAAAGTCAACTTTATTTTTATGATATATTTAGTTAAATAATAACATAAAATTAATTTTAACAGTCAGTGATCGCATGTACTATGAGCTACATTTCCACAAAATTTCATTCAAATCAGTGATTCCAAGATAGCGCCCTCTCCTTGTTAAACTGCATAGAACGTGAGTGTAACTATAAAAGAAAGAAGGATTTCATCTCATTTAACTATTACTAACATTCTGTTAAGTATTCTATTATTTTACAAGTTTCGGTGCTTATTTCTGAAGAATCGTCAAGTTTCTACCGTCAAAACTTGGCAGGCATCATCTTGTTTATCTCAATGTTTATGTTTATTTTCTCTTGTATATTTATAGTGTTCTGGTTTTTTAATTCATCTTTTTATGATAGGCATTAAACACTGGTTAAACTCAACCGTTCTTCGAATTCAAATCGATTTTATTCGATCTTTTCACAGAATTCCGCCCATATTTCACATTTCCTTGTAAGAAACTAATAAATAAACGAATATCTGTACGTACAACAAACAGAAATATATATCTTTTTGAATTTTCGCACACGTCCAAAATGGCTAATCGGCCGTGATTATCGCCATATTTTTTTTCCCCCTGTTTCGGAATCACAAGTTTGTTTGTTCGTTTATTTTTTTCCCTCCTCCTTTTCCTTATACAGCTTTGCTAAGTTAGTTTCTCTATCTAGGTTCTCTCCACTGATCTGAAATTTTCCCGCGCTCGGAAGAGAGAATAAGATAAAAATGTCGGATCGCGTTATTTTCTGTTTTTCTCCCATATTACGTCGATTTGTTTACTTCTTCTTCTTTTTTTTTTTTTTTTTGGCGCGTTTATCTGGCTGATTCCTTTTTAAGTTCGGTGTGTATCGATTACGATTGTCAGAAATCTATCAGAAGTGAATAGGGTTGCACGTTTTTGCCTTTGGCTGAGCTGGGTGTAAAGTTGAGGGGTGAAACTTTTCTCTCTTTTTTAGAATAACATGTACGACGAACGTGATTGTAAATGACTGCGTGCTTGCAAAAATTTGGCATAAAACGAATAGACAGCTTTATAAAAAAAATCAGAAACACTTAATAATGACTTTAAAATTTGGCTAGGTCATAAGGCAAGAGAATTTTGAGGAAAATTTGGTATAAAAGCAAAGAGAAATATTTTTTAAAAAATCGGAAACGCTTCCAAATGGCTTAAAAATTTGGCAAGATAATAAGGCAAGAGAATTTTGTGAAAAATTTGGCATGAAGCAAAGAGATATCTAAATAATTACAAATGTCTATGTTTGCTAAATTTTGGCATAAAACAACTAGGCATCTTTAAGAAAAAAATTCTGGAACACTTTCATATTTTAAATTTACACTAGAGTGCTATTAGTTAAAAGTATACTATATAATCAAATCATCGGCCCTGTTTGTCTTTATTGCTTCATTCTGTTGGAAAGTGCATCATTAGCCTTGCGTTCGACCTATTTTTCTTAATTGTTCAATTACGTTGGGAAGTGTAAAATGATTTTTCCAGTTCAGTTAGTTTCTTGGAAAAAAAAGCCGACTGGAATAAAAAATGCCTTTTTTATCCTTGTCATTAAGAACTGGCATACATTAATAGGTACAGTACTTTTAACTATTTCGACTGCAGATTTGAATTTATCTAATTTATTTCAATGCAAACTTTTGTATCGAAAACTGTGCTTATTTCGGTACTAAACATGAGAGAAAGCAAATTGTTGAGTGGTTAAAAGTTCGTGAATATTTTTTTTCTTCTAACCGACGGGTATTCGGCCGATTAGGCATTGTCTCTGACAACGGCCCGAAGGTGTTGGCCACTTTATTATGGGGGCACCTAGTAGGTGGGCCAACATCGCCCCCTATGAAGGGACAGACATGACAACCACGCCCAGTCTGGGATCGAACCCCGGGAGTCGAACCCGAAACCGGAGCACGGTACTTTACCCACCATACAACTCGGATGGCAAGTTCGTTAAAATTAAACTACAAATAATTTTTATCTCAAAAATCATTATCCATTGTATGAATTATGTTTAAGTAGTTGTGTTTACTTATTATGTATGCACTGTAAAAGAAATTCCTGGAACGTTCGTCGGAAATAATGGGCAGCTGAATTGGCTTAAAAATTTAAGGAATGCTACATGAAAATATCAGGAACTTTTCTGAAAAATTCAAACCGAACAATACGTACTGGAACCTTCCTGAAGTGTTCAATAAAGTTCCTGGTATTTTCCTGTAACGTTTATTGGAATTCTAGTGCCCCTCAGATATCATTTTATCATGAAATAATATTTTTTCTCAGCTAAATACATGTCCAATTTAATGCTAAATTATATTTTGACACTCATTTTTAACTTGTTCAGAAAAAAAAAATGCAGCTTTTAAAATTGATGTACAGAGTGTCCCAAAAAGGTGGTAAGGGGCTTTAATTTTTTATCCATTAGAGATAAGTGGGCAGTGTAAAATTTAAAAAAATGTACAAAATAAGTTCGGAAATAAGACTCCGTTAAGAAAAAATTCCTTCGTTAATTTTCGAAAAGTTACATTTTCTGAATTTGTATACGGCCCCTGTACAAAACGATTCCCAGTTAGTAAAATGTACCCCATACGCTAATGAGGTGACCTACAAAATTTGAGAATTATACCTTGAAAAGTGTCAGCGATATGAAGATAAATATAACGCTCACTTACACCACTTTTCAATGGCTGTCGAAGGGAAAAAATCGTGTCGAATGATCGCATTTCCGGGGTCGTACAGAAATTACGAAAGAATTTTTTTTTTTTTCACTCTAGCAGTATAAATACATTTAAAATCATGTATAGACCCCGATTACCTTTCTTCAAAGATATCTCTGTGGCGTTGTGTGATATAAAGGCTCAAATTGGGTACATCACCTCTTTAGTGTATGGGGCACATTTTACTTATTGGGAATGTTTTTGCACGGGGGTTGTATACAAATTTAAAAATTGTGACTTTTTGAAAATGGAGAGGAATTTTTTCTTAACTGAGTCTTATTTCAGACCTTATTTTGAACTTTTTTATTTTATTTTTTTTTATTTATTTTTTTTTTACACTGCCCACCTACCTTACCTCTAATAGATAAAAAAATGAAAGGCCGTAACCACTTTTTGGGGACACCCTGTAGTATGCATCAGGAGCATTTTGAGAATTTGTTGTTTTTGGATTTACTTTTTATCAAAATGTGCCTTTTTTTTGTCCAAAACTACTTATTTCTGATATTCAAATTTGATGAAAGCATTTAAAAATATATCTTACTAGCTGAAGTACCCGTCGTTGACGGGTTAGTACTGAATGCAAATTTCCAAAAATCAAGAACTTTCGTCAGCATTGTAGGAGTGCACAGAATGGGTGTAGTATACTGCCAAAAGTAAAGAAAACGAAGTTATAATTTTTATGTATTGTTAAACTATTGCAGGTTAGAGAGTAACTAAGTTATATCATTTCATTCGCTTTAGTCGTAATTGTGTGATGCGCGAACGAATATTTACGTATATTGGAATAATTTTCGCAAAATCTCAAAATCTAATCAACATTTTTGAAAAATTGGAAGCCTAGAATTTAAGTTGAGTGGCAACCTATCCCAGGTAGCACACACAGGTTGTCAGAACGTGATCACCACGTCTTACACTGTGCAAAACGCGTTCTGGTTCAAAATGTGTGCTTCGGCTAATTCAGCTTCACGTTTTACTCTAGTACTCTGAAGTATCTACTATTAAAGAATTTTCTTATTGGGACTGCTTAACGTACAAACAACAGACTCTATAATCCGTTCTATAATCCACGTACGCCACCACATACTACAGACGTTCAATGTAGTACGACTCACAGTGACGACAAATATACGCCCCGCTAGAGGGCCAAAAGAAGTCCCAGCAACACCTCATCTCAACCAAAGTGTTTTTGTTTTGCCGCCATTGGAACGACCGAAGACTGTTGTGGATGGAGTAGGCCTTTTTGGACGTTCCTTAAAAAAGTAAGTATTCTGTTTATTTGAAATTATGTACAGTGAACGTGATTAAATATTTTTTATGCATTATCAGATCCCTACGCTATTTTGTTTTTGTAGGTGGGGTAGAACTTAATTAAAGTATTTACCTTACCTATTAAATATCCCATGTGCAAGGACGCCGGCAGGAATTTTTCTAGGGGGTGCACAACACGCAAAGTGTTATCAGATGGTGAATCCAATGTTTTTACTGTCCTTGTCCTTATTATTTTACAAATATTAATATTATTTTCATGTTAATTATATTTTTTCGAACTACAGGAGGGGTGCAAGTGCACCCCTATCCCGGCGCTCTTGCCCATGTTGTGTTTTTATTTTCCTGTATACTGATACAATTTGTGTTTATTGATTTTTAATAAATAAGTATTGTGAACCCGATTATACAAGTTCCTTTCTCCGCAAAATTTTTCAAAATTATATTTCTAATTGTGTAGCTTAGGGATGCAACGGATATACGACAAACATACAGCATCCGGCCTACGTGCCGGATGATTCGCAGTAGCTAGATATCACAAATATCCGGCTTAAAATTATATACCGGGAAATAACATTAATAATAAACATAAACATAATAATAAATAAATTGTAAAGACTGCAATAATAAAAAAATGAGAAAAAAAAATTTTGTTTTTAATACTTTTTAGAATGCATTTTTATCTTTTATGGAAAATGAGGAGGAAGGAATTAAGTAATCTTTTTTTAAGATTGGAATAAATTATTACGATTTTGTCACCAACGCAAAAAAAAGCGAAAAGAACCAATGCTGTTCTCGGAAGTGAAGCTTAATGTTTTAAAGCATTTTAATTTTAATCTAAATCTCTTCCTTTTTTTCCCATTATTTTGTTTAATACTCCAATGTCTTAAGAGCAAAAATTGATCGCTGTTGTAAGTTTTCTAAATATTTTTCTTATTACCAAATTTTTTATAAGTTACTGACAGAACACATGACATACTTTTTTGCCCCCAAAATATCTTTCTGACATGCATGAATGGCATTAAAAAATCCTTTTGTTTCTCTCCAAAATGTAGTTTCACTTCGCCTGTCACATCTCGATATTTTATTTATTCATTTATTGTCAGGGGAAAACAAGTCTCCCGATTTTAAAAATCATATCTCCTTATTTTTGCCTTTGCAGGTTGGCAACTCTGATAGTGTCAGGGGCGGAAAAATCTCCAGAAATTCATGTAACTTAAAATAATACATGCCGAAAAACATTGCTGCATTTTATTACTCTGTATTATTTACATTATTCAGACTGTTTGCATTCAAAAGAGATGTAGCAGCCACAAACCGAATCAGTACAGTTACTTAAAACATATCAAGAACATAGCCATTAATATCTCTTGAAACTTTTCTTGAATTTTGCTAATGATCAATCGCTAATTTTGTATATTCCCAATCGTGCATATGGCAAGAAAAATTACATGCCCCGAGCATGTCGGGCAATAGATTTTTCCGTCCCTGGTTGGTGTATTTTGCACAAAGATGTATGCTAAATATGGATGGTGGGTGATAAGCTATTCCTGTGTTTTTATTATCATGTTCATTTGTCTATATACATACCAAGGGCGGCTCCAGTGAGGGGGCCATGGCCCCCTCCGAAATTTTGTTTTACAACTTTAGATTCGCATATTTTACGAATTCACACGTTCAATTTGCATTTTGAACAATTTATAGACCTAAGTAAAAAGTTCGATGGCCCCCTCCGAGAATTCAGTCTGGAGCCGCCCTTGATACATACATCATTAAGTTATGTTGTATTGCACCACCTCAATTACCAATGTTTTAATGTTTCAAAGTACATAAATGTGTGTTTCATAAATTTTGCTCCCCTCACCCCCCTCTTTTTTTTAAGCAAATGTAAAAGTAAATAACTGTAAAATACGAAATGCAGTTACTGGGTTAAATAAATGGGACTAAATGTAGAAGTCGGTGTTGTTTGCATTTTGATGTTTTGTTTACATTTGTGTTTTGGTATGATTCTGGCACAATCCTGGGGGATTCGTCTGTTATTCTAATCATGCTGACTTTAGATAGGTGTATAACTAGGTTGCTTCATCCACCATAGTGGTTTTTTTTTTTAGTTAGTTTACCCCTAAACTAAAATCCTGTGTAAGCGACTGGTTGCAATTTTACCAAAACAGCTGAATACCAAATGAATAGTGACCAATAGAGATGAAATGGGCTCAGCCCTGGCCCGGACGGGGCTCGGGCTGATAAAAATTTCTCCTTTATTTAGAGATGTACAGAGTATTCGGTTGGTATTCGGTATACTGCTATTCGGCAGACAAACCGAATATTCCATTTGACCGAATACTTAAATATTCGGCAGCCGAATAGTAAGCAAATTTAAGTATTCCCCAATCGGTAAACACATGCACATTTTTTATATCATGAATGAAAGATATAGTATAGTACCATAGTACTAAATTGATTCAAGTTGAAATATTACATGTGAATAAGTGTTTGAAACCCTTATAAAGTCCTCCTACCAAGGCACCCCCATCCTTCGCAGATAGTCCTAACGTAGCGTTCCACAATCACACAAATAACCAATATCCCAATGAAATTACTTTTAATGTAAGAGAAAACACTCAGATGTTAAATTTGAATTTCAAGGTTTTTCTTAAATCTTATGACACATTACATTAACCTGTGCTATTACTAACTGATTTAAATTTGAAACAGTAACCAGGAAAAAAAACTCATAACATCAAGTGTTCGTAAATATGTGAAGTTAATTAACTGCTAAATTTTTAAATAAAATATGTAGGTAAAAAAATTACCAGCATTTCACTAATATTTAAAAAAGTTATCAATAATATATAAAGGAAACACACTTAGATGTTAAATTTTGCAGCATTTTAATTTTTGAAGTTTTACACCATGTGAAATATTGTTTAAGAAAAAACTAATTAAATTAATCATTGCAGTCAAAGTTTAATAGCGGCTTAATAAATTTTAACCAAGTATCCGGTTAGAATTTTAAACGAATATTCGTTCTTCGGCAAAATATGGTATTAGGTGCATCCCTACCTTTATTGATCATTGAAACAGATTTTAAAGTGATTTATGGGAAAAAATAAACATACTTAAAAAAAATAATTGTATTCTATCAATGAAGTAATTAAATTTTATTAATCTCTTAAAGTTGATTTTTTTTTTTTTTACATGCCCAATCAGGTATGTGGCTAAAACAAATACATGTCTCTGGCATGTCGGGCAATAGACTTTTCCTAAAAATTCTGCTTTTTTCCAAAGAAATCTAGACTTAAAAAAAAAATTTGGATTTTACGTAAAATTTGCTCATGAACGTCCGGTCAGAGTGCCACTTTAGCAGAACCTGCTCTGACGTAATACTGCTCAAATATCATTTGCGCACTTTCCTTGACTTTTATTGCTTGAGTATTGTTTGCACATTTTTTCGTACTCTTTGCTTTTTTGTCTAACTCATCCCTGTGCTTAAGACCACTTCATCACTTTTATAGATGGACGGTAGACCTACAAGTTCTCGTCATGAAAGACGTAAATGTGCTGCTTCCGTTAAAAGGTTCCATTTAATGTTTTTGCAGATTTTTGGCTGTGGAAGCCATTTAGCCAAAAAGAACAACATCTTGTACCTAGGGCCATGGCCCTAGGTACAAATATTATTGTTTGTGCTGTTAACTTTTTAAAAAATGGGGATGGGGAAGATAAATAAGATTTTATAGCACAAATCTAATATTTAAAATTTGTTCCATTTTTTTCAACCATGCCATCAACTTAGCAAAAGAAAATAGCATGGTATTACTGACAATACCGCCTCATACTAGTCATAAATTACAGCCATTAGACAGAGGTGTATTCAGAGACGGCCCGAGGAGCGTGCGGGGCCCTAGGCGAAGCGCAAGAGCAGGGCCTCTTCTCTATCATGTCTTATGAGATAGCAATAAAATGGCCCAAGAGCGGGGCCTCTATAAGCACGGGGCCTTAGGCGATTGCCTACATTTGCACCCCCCTTGGGCCGGCCCTGGTGTATTTGGGCCCTTTAAAAAATATTACAATGTAGCCTGCAGTAACTGGATGCAAACAAATCCAGGTAAACCTCTTATAATTTATGATGTAGGTGAGAATGTTAGCAAAGCATATCCCTTAGCTTTTACCCCTACAAATATCCAGTCTGGTTTTAGAGTATCAGGCATATGGCCAGTTGATGAGCATATATATTTTGTGAGGATGAATATTTGAGTTCCTACGTAACAGACAGGCCCACAATAACTGCAGATGAATCAACTTCCGAGAGTGGCTGTGAGCAGACCTATTGATAATGCAAAGGTTACAGAAAAAAATGGACGCATTTGTTAATTGTCAGCCTTCCACATCAAACTGTGAATCAACCCAATGTGTAACACCTGAACAAGTGCGTCCTTTTCTTAAGGCTAAACCTCGTACTGCCAGAAGAGGTGGATAAAAACCTGGCAAGTGTAGAATTCTCACTGATACACCTGAGGAATCACTTGAAATGGACTCTTCAGGTTCTGCAAGCAGCACAGATTCTCCAATAGCTGATGAAAGGCCTGGTGATGAACTTAAAAAGGGAGATTTCTGTTTGACAAATCAGATGGGAAAAAACTAAAGCATTTTTACATAGCAGAAGTAGTTGACGTTACAGATGATCAGTATACTGTTAAATACAGGGATGTTAATTTTGCGCCGAACTGCGCTTTTAGCCGATTTTTGTGCCGGTCTGCGGCGAATACGTCATTTAGACTCTTTCAGGGTGCGCCGAACTGCGCTTGTAGCCGATTTTTGCGCCGAATACGTCATTTTGACTTTTTTAAATTTTTGCCACACTCATTTATCTTTTAAAGCGTGTATGGAAAGCTAGTTAGCAGTAAAGCAAGATTCAAACTGCGTACGAAAGCTGCATTCCGAAGCCATTCTACCCGTCCCGGATCGGACCAGTCGGGCTTTGTTAGTCACCTCAATCAAGGCCGGCCAGATAGGCAAACAAGTAATCATCGCAACGGGCACCATTTTTTGTTTATGAAGGGGCACGATTTCCAACTTAAAATCATAAAAGCAATTTTGAAAAAAGTAAAAGGGACGTCTTTTTCTACGTTTGCAGGGTGGAGTGGGTGTCATGTACCGCAGGGCCGCCCCTGATCTAAACCAGACCGGTCCGTAAAGAAAACAGTATATTACGGTGACGTCCCAGCCCCTAAAAAATCCCGGTTTATGACCCGGCCCGTAGCAAGAATGAAAATTGGAAGCATGACCGGTTTAGAAATCAGAATCTAGGCTGTCTGAATTAATAGAATATTTCATTTCAAAATAATCCGGAAATCCGCTGCCAGTGGTGTAGTCGCGGGGGGTAGAGATCTGTGCGGCCCCAGGCTTTTGCAGCACGATTCATTCAAGGCACTGGCTGACCTCAGCATTTTCTAGAATGGACCGGAACAAGCGTATACTCTTAAAGACGGTCCTCTGCGCTTGCAAAATCGAGCCTTTCCGAAAATTTTTGCTCTCCTAAAATTTGGATAAGACCAAACGGTTGGCTTGTGATTCCCCCCCCCCCCTCCTTAAATCATGATTAATATACGAGCTGGACCGGGTCTGAATTTTTTATTTTGATTAAATGCCGGTCCGGGCTAGACGTTTTCGGCCCGTGAAGATCATGAGCGGGGAGATGCCGCCTCACTACTTTTTCATTCGAACTTATGTCAGCAAAAGTAAGCGTTCTTCACTTTTCATCATGGACGCATGATTTTTGAGTCTTCCGTTGCGAGTGTTCCTAAACCTTTTTTCTTAAAACTACACCACTGTTTTTCGTTTTGTGTGTGTGCAGGCTCTTCGAGAGGGGGCAGACGGGGGTGGGGGGGCAGACAGGGCGACGCCCCTGGTCCCGTGTTCAGCCAAAGTGCGTCTGCAAATTTTTGAGAATGTGTTACGAATTTCATTTATAGATCCGTAATTAAAATCTTTATTTTAAAATAGACTAAATTTTGAATACATAATTCTAGAATGATATAAACGGCAGAAATGTTAATTCTACCATTTAAATATTAGTATTTTTACAACCTTCGAACATGCATTAAAAGTACCATTGCATATACTCTTACGACTCTAAGGATTCGAATAAATTTTTGTATCACAGTGATACAACTTAAGTTATCAACAGAGATGAAGTTATATTTAAATTGCCTTAACCAAAAATTGTTGGAGGCTCAGAACGCCAATGCTTTTTACCTACTTTTGGTGTCAGTTTTGCAAATCAAGCGTGGAATAATAAACATTTCTTCCTTACAAAGATTTTAGAAACTGTGTGCAAAAGAAATAATGAATACAAATTGTTTTTTTATATTGTAAACAACAATTTTGGTTTTTGAAAATAACTGGCCCTAGGTACAATAGTATTATTGTACCTAGGGCCATTTGTAATTTTTTAAAAATTTTCAGTACCATTTCCAATTTTTTTGTTTCGATACTTGAAGTGATTTTTATTATTGTAAGTTAATTATAAGTAAAGATATTGCCATTTGAAAATAGCTGGCCCTATGTACAAGAGTTTCCCCTACTGAATGCACAACATCGTTTGCAGTGCCTTTCCTGAGCTCATGAACATATCTGTTGCCAGGGGCAAATCCAGAAATTACTCAAGGAGGGGGTGATTTTGCACCTGAAACAGGTGAGGGGTAGAATGCGCAAAATCATTTTATAATTAATATAATCAATTAGACCAATTAATGTAATTATTTTATTGTTAAATCTAATTATATAATTTTTAAGGGCTTTAGTGTTTGTCGATTATGTTGACCCCACATAAATAATTAAGCTAATTTATGCTTACAACAATAAGTAATTAGCAGGGTATAAAGCATTACACTAATTAATCAGATTTATTATTAATACAGTAACTTTTCTGTGCTGTATTTTCTGTTTTTGGTTAGTCTATCCATGCCGCATCGAGTTGCTGCCCTCCGCTGGGCAAAACAAGGTCAGACGCGTTATTATAAAAGCAGTAGAGTAGCCAGAAAAAAGTTTTAGGGGGGTTTAGGCACTGATGTAACGGATAATCTACATTATGGATCAGGGTTGGCTTTTTACCGGTAAAAACTGGTTTTTACCAGGGCATGGTAAAAACTAGATTTTTACAGGTAAAAACCTGGGAAAAAGGGGTAAAAACCTAACGATACAATAAACTCCCCGAGTCATAAACTGTATATTAATGCTATTTTTAAAACTGTATTCTCATGTAATTGATGTGGATATATCATCATCAGGACATCATGATGATGCAAACTACATTATGTGATTGTGCAAACTACATTATGTAACAAATAATATTTGTAAGCATTTAGTTTTCATTAAAATGATTAAGATAAGTTAAGTGTAGTAAAAGTATATTTACAATTTTCCTTTAAGTAAAAATTATTAAACTAGACTGCATTACATAATTGTAATAAATATTGTAATGTGCCTTCTCATAATAATAGTTTTAATAAGTTTAATAATGATAAATGTACATTATCTATAAATTTGAATTTCTTGTAAGATGAAAACATGGATCAAAGTTTTCTGTGTTTATTATATTCCTTAAAATGAACTATTTTCGCATAGCTTTCTTTTATTTACGAAATCAGACACTGAATTAGGTGAATATTGTTATATAGAAATGGAAATAGTGATATTAAATGTCCTGAACTTTGTTTCCCTGAGAAAATGAAAAAATAGCAGATAAATCTTCATTGGTTGCTTGTGGATTATGGCCGACTGACTGCACTAGGATCCTAATCCTATTGGGGAATACCTTCCTATTCCTAAGGGATCCTAGCCAGTATTTATGTGCAATTTCTGGAAAAAAAATCCACAGAAAACTCCGAACAGCTAGATCAACAGGCACGACCAGGGTATGAGCCTGGCACCTCCCACCATCCAGTTTCGATAGCAGAACCTCTCAGCCATTGATGGAGAGATAAATCTTCAAAAAGTGACAAAAAATAGTCAAATTATTAAGTTTTTCTCAAAGGTTGTAAAAACCCTGGTAAAAACATGTTTTTCCAAAGACGGTAAATACCGTCCAACCCTGTTATGGATAGCATTCTTCATGTCAATAATAGAACTCAGCTAAATTTTAGGGGGGGTTCTGACCCCCCCCCCCTCACTACGCCACTGTATAAAGGGTATCCCATGACTTTTGTCACCTCAGTGTATTTCTTTCGGCAAATTGATTTACTTTGGAATTCAATAAATGTCACTAGAGTTGTATAATGTAATTTAAATAAAGATAATGATTTAGGAAGTGCTTTTAATTTGAGTATTTTTATAGAATTGTAAAGTGTTTTGAATGATTTATTATAAGAAAGTAATTTCTGTTGAGTGGCTTTAAAAGTCAAGGTGTTTGACTGCAAGTGGTAAATACCTTTTTATACCCATATTATTATTGATCTTACCTGATTTATTCTTTGTACTGGTGTTCAATGCCATTATTTATAAAAGTTTATTCACTTAAGCTGTATTTGTTTATTCTCAGGTGAAGTACTTCGGATGCCATGCTAGCCATGACGTGCCATTTAAATCACAATGTTGTCAAAGTTAACCGAAAAAAAGGAAAAGAAATCAAATAGTATGCCCTGAAGCTTTCAAAATGTATGGGAGGTGTAGACTTGGCTGACCAAAGAAGAAAGTACTACAGTGTAGCCAGAAAATCGTTGAAATGCTGGTACTACCTTTTTTGGTTTTTGCTGGATACAGCAATTGTTAATTCCTTTATAATCATGATGGTGACGAACTTTCCAGAGGAACGAAAAGCACCTACTTTGCGTGATTTTCAAATGAAATTGATTGAACAATAAGTGAGAAACTTTTCTTCTAGAAAAAGAGATATTTCAGTAACTGAAGGATTTTATGTACATGAGCATAAAGAATAAAAATTAATGGGAGTAAAAAAACTTGCCCCAAATGCCGTAAAAGTAATGTAAAAACAAAAATGGGACATTTTGTTCAAAGCTCATGGGAGTGTGATATTTGCAAAATATGCTTATGGAAAACATGCTTTTAGATAAAGTTTACTAATCACAGTGTATAAACTATTTTGCATTGATATTTGGCAATGAAGATAAACATTTCATAATTAAAAAATTGTGAAATAGAATCAGCCCTTTTAAAACAAAAACAAAAAATTTTTAAATAAAATGTACGCAATTACTGATCAAATCTTGAAAAATCAATATAAGAATAAAAATTGATTGATAACTTAAAGTAAATAAATAAACGTCAACTAATTGACGAGAAAAATTAAGTATAATAAACTAACAGCATAACCTAACGATTTAACATAAATGTTCAATATTTAATTTTACGTAATTATTCATAGTTACTTAAAATTATAATTATTCACAGTACATTCACAAAAACTTATAACTACTTGACAGGCATTTGTAAAATTAGTGCTTTTTTGATTAGTTTGAGTAGTTGATTTTTGAAATAAATGGAAAACTGCACCATTGCCTATTATCATTGAAGGGGGGGTGGGTTGTTTCTGTGATTGCTGAAACGAGAGGGAGAAAGAAAGGAAAACTCTAATCTAAAACATTATTTAAATTATGGCATTAAACAATTCTATGCTTCAAGACCACTCTAATATAAGTGCCTCCTTTACATACACACACACATACATATATATATATATATATATATATATATAAAATTTTAGCATTTCAAGACAGATTGCATTTATTTATTTTCTTGAACGTTCATACTTAGAAAGTGAGCTGCAAGTATAGTTTGGCTGCCTTAACTTGGCAGTCGACCTTAGGTGATTTCATTCCTAGAGAGGGGTCGCTCATTGAAAAGTTACTATGTGCTACCGCATAATTGGTTGTAGCTTCTTTCGCCAAGTGGGGAGAATTTCTGGTGATCATCTGGTCTCCCACTCCCCAGAGTGAAAGCGAATAAAAGGGCACACCTGCCCCGCATGCTCATTCTTCATTGTGCTAGAAATTTCCTGTATCCGCAATAAGGTGCCAAATACGGCTACCTGATTTTATCCCGAAGGAAAACCTGTTGCCTAATTTCCCCAGTGGACTCACCAAATTCATGTGACCGACTGTCAAGTTAACGTAGCAGGACTACACACTACAAGTTACATTCCAATGTCAATCTGTTGTTATAAGCAGTTACATTAGACCTTCTTCGGAATATCACCCCTTCAAAAAGGGAAGTTCCCGATTGTCAAAAACTAGTGATGAATGTGCTCGCTTTCGTCAGATGGGGGGGGGGAGGCATTTTCCGGCTATTTCTGTCTGAACCAATGGATGTGAAGTTTCCTTGGGCCTGGGAGCCAAAGAGTTAAAGCATCCTTTACCTTTGAAAGTGTCTTGTTAGTCTTCATTTATGGATCATAACAGTATTTTACTACTGAGATTGTGATTCGGAATGAAGATTTTATTCGAAAAATTATTTCAAAATGCACTTTTTACTAGTCATTTTTAAATGTTAATAGTTTTTTTTTTTAATTAAGAGATTGCTCTTAAATTTGACATGCAAGATTTTTGTTGGGTATGAAGAGGATATGTAAGTTTCATTTTTTAAATTTGGTCGTGGGAGCAATGTGGTTGTCATTCCATGAATGTTCATTGAATACTTATATCATCTGGCTAATCACAGATGAATTCAATTTCTTTTGTATTTGCTTGAGTATTTAAAATGGCTGTCAGTTGAAGGACTTAAATACGGTTTTTCATTTCCAGAGTTCCAGATTTCCCTTTACATATAAACAAACTTTACTTTATTGTATTGGTATTGATTGTACAATTTTGTCATAAAAATATAATGCAATTTGTTTTTTCTTTTAGTTGCTGTAAGGGAACATCCACTAATAAAGGAAGTAGTGTCGAAAATCGTAGAAGATATAATAAAACTGGCTCAAACATGCTACATTCAGACAGAATTATAAGAAGAAAAAGCTCCTTGAAAATTCAATTTGCTTGTGTATAATATTTTAAATATTTTAAAAATTGACGAATAAATATTTAAAAAATTGACAATCTTATTTCTTTTGTTTAAGATACCTTAACTCCATTTTCAGAAAACATTCTTTTTTTCTTCTTTCGGCTTTATTGACATTGATTTATATCATCTAGATTAGGGGAATAAATTAAGGTAAAGTACCAAGAAGGTTTTTTTTTTTCAAATGTTTGTGTGTGCTAAATTAGGTATACGTGACATAATTGCCATCTGCAGTCTAGATTTGATGTAGTATGAAAAGAATAAATAAATAAGTCGTCAAGCCTGTGAGTATTAAAACTTTTAGCAAAGCTGATACGTTAATAGTATGTTAAAAAAAAAAGTATTTACTCTGCAATGCAGTAAATTGATTTATGAGACATAAATCAATTGATTAATGTAAACTTTGTTTAAAGTTTGCCATTAACTAAAAAGTTCGTAAGTTCCTGAATTTTTAAGAAAATCTCGCAACATTCATCTTAATATCAATCTTACAACTGAATACTTTTCTTTTAACATTCCTTTGTTGAATTCTCCTGTGTCTTAAGAGTAAAAATTGATCCATTGGTTGGTAATATTTTAAAATTTAATGTAGTTAAATAATATTATTTTCCAATTTAAAATAGGTATTTTGTATAACAGTGTATAAAATAACTATTTTTTTTACCTATAAAAGCAGTGGGGAAAATTGAAAAAAAGACTGGGAATTTCATTTCATTAAATGTGTAAAAACCTTGCAATTAGTAGTATAGTGGCAATATACATGCATGCCAGAAGTTTAGGCTTTGTCATTTTAATTGGAGGAGTGCATTTTATGAACATTATTTTATATGCATACAATAAAAAAAAATTTAAGTACAAAACTTAAAATCTGCATGTGCCTTATTTGTAACTACAATTGAAAATAATTTTTTTTATGTCAGTGTGAAAGTACATTCTAATAATACACCAACAAAAAGGGCACATTGTATAACAACCAATTCTACTGGTTTTTCAGGGAAACTCCTGGGATTTTGATAAAGAAGTACAAAAATAAATAATAACATTCTAATAATACACCAACAAAAAGGGCACATTGTATAGCAACCAATTCTACTGGTTTTTCAAAGAAACTCTTGGGATTTTGATAAAGAAATACAAAAATAAATAAAAAGAGAAGAAAAGAATACAAACACACACAAAAAAGAGAAATAATAGAAAACGGAAAAACAAATATAACATCAAAACACAAATATTTTTTTTTATTATTAAAAAAAAAACCAAGAACAGGACAGCACACATATATATATATATATATATAATTTTTTTCATTTTCTCTGAAATTCCTAAGTTTATTAGAGTTACATATTTTTCCAATTGCAAATTATTTTTTATTTCCAATGGCAGTAAAAAATATTAAAAAAAGTAGCCATTTCCTCAAGAGCTCTCTTACCTCTCAATATTTATAAAATTTTAATAATATAAAACAAGAATTTTTAAAGGTTATATGTTTGACATAAAAATTAGATATTGAATAGAATAGAAAATAAATAATGAATAACTTGAATAGAATAGAAAGTAAATAATCAATAACTAATATATATATATATACATAAAATACTTATACATCAGTCAGTATTTAAATGAAAGTTGCACAAACAATGTTGTAATATATTTCTAAATCAGGACACCGTTTTTACGAAAATTTTAATAAGCAGCATTAATCCTATTAATTAGCCGTTGATTCAGATAAGCGGAGTAATTTATTTAAAAAAAAAGCTGCAGAATATCGATTATAGCTGCATAAGCAGCTACACAACGTTTTAAGCACGTCCTGCATAAGCAGCTACACAACGATTTAAGTACGTCCTGCATAAGCAGATACACAACGTTTTAAGTACGTCCTGCTTAAGCAGCATACAACGTTTTAAGTACGTGTGGAGAACACTGATCTGGACCCAGATTTCGACGATCATTGTACGTGCTTTGTCCGGACATTCTGACGTAAGCGACACCGTAAATCTGTACGGGATGGTAACGTCCTAGCTGAACGTAGAAATTACGGCTTTTGAACCAGTTTGTGCTACTTGGGATCCTGTCCCCCAATTTCGTTTCATTCCCTGCAGTCTTTATTTCGTGATGCTGGAACAAAAATTTCAGCATTTTAAAACGATTTTCACAAAATATCAAAATGCAATCAAAATATTTTAAAAATTCAACATCTATAAATTAAGATTAGCAACTACCTATTATATCACCAAATTTCGTATTAGTCGTTATTATGCGATGCTTGAAGAAATATAATCGAAATTCGTGAGAATTTTCACAAAATCTCAAAATCTAATAAAAATGTTTAAAAAATTGGACACCTATACTTTATGAACAACAACCTATCATGTGACCAAATTTCATATCATTCGCTTTAGTCGTTATTACGTAATGCGTGAACAAAAATTCACTTAGTCTGAAACGATTTTCGCAAAATCCCCAAATCTGATCGATTTTTTTTTTTTTTTTTTTAGATGCTTATAGTTTAAGGTGAGTGACCACCTATCATTACACCAATACCATTTTTTCACCTTTGCAGTTATTACGGGATGCTCGAACACAAATTTACGCAATTTGAAAGGATTTTCACAAAATCTCAAAATCTAATCAAGATTCTTTCTAAATCGACGCCTATGTTTTAAGTTGAGTGACCACCAATCATGATACCAAAATTCATTTCAATCGCTTCAGTCGTTTTTACGTGATGCTTAAACAAAAAAGCGTCACGGACAGAATGACAGAATGACAGAACGACAGACAGACAAACTTTTTTTGGGGGGTCGCTCGGGTGCTTGAAACGGATAGAAATCGCAAAATTTTTGAATTCCAAGAAATATACAGACGAAAGTCTAATTTTATTTATATAGATTTATCCTTACATTACGTAGAGTGTTCAAAGCTGAAATTCAAATCTCTTGCTCTCTTAACCTGGAAGAAAAAAAGCTTTTCTCCTGCAAAGCGATGAGAAATTTTCGCGAGCGTTTCTCCCACGCACCTCTCCTGCTTTCTCCAGGAAAGATCAGTGGGCAAAATTAATTCCGGAATCGCGGCTCGGAATCAGCGGCAGGGAAGCTGAGATTCAGTATCGGTGTTTGAGATCATCCTTTCTCTCTCTAGATACCGCTCGTTATTCTTATTCCGAGGCGATATGGGTGATTGATTGAGTATCATTTCTGTGTGAGTGGCATCACATTTTCCGATCTCTCATACACGGTTTGATTACACAGTGAAACTTCAGCACAGCAGACAGCGGTGGGTGGGGACTGAAGGAAATTTTCGGTGCTAAATCATCTTTGATGAGCGGGAAAAGAAAGTTGCAGAGGAATAGTAGTATCCCAATTATTATAAAATCTAGAAATTGTTTTAGATTTTACATTATTACAATATAATTAATTACATTTAAATGGGCGATTTCTTGAAAATATTATACCTGTGTGAGTGACTTTGCATTTTCGGATCTCGGTTTGATTGATCATGCGGTTTGATTACACAGTGAAACTTCTGAACAGCAGACAGCAGTGATTCGGATTGAAGGACATTTTTGGTGCTAAATCATCTTTGATAATCGGGGAGATAAGTTGCACAGGAATAATAGTAAGCCAGTTATTATAAATTTAGAAATTATTCTAGATTACGCATTATTACAGATAATTACATTTAAATGGGTGATTTCTTGAATACATTGAAAAAACAAATTTTTTTATTCGACAAAATTTTGGTTGGTTCTATTTCAAAGAAATATTTTTGTTGAATGAACAAAATTTTTTTTTAGTTCAAAGAAATATTTTGTTAATTTATCAAACAGTTTGGTAAAAACCTACAAAATTGTTCGATTGAAATAGCGTCAACCAAATTTTGTTCAATAAAACTTTTTTTCCCGTCTATTATTTTTGCGTGAGTGGCATCGTATTTTCTGATCTCTCATACACGGTTTAATTACACAGTGAAACTTCTGCACAGAGCTTTGAGTGGGGATTGAAGGAAATTTTCGGTACTAAATCATCTTTGGTAAGCAAGGGGGTGGGGTTGAACAGAAATAATAGTAATACAATTATTATAAAATGTAGAAATTATTTTAGATTTTTCATTATTGCAATGCATTACATTTGAATAGGTGATAATTAATTGCATTTAAATGAATGATTTCTTGAACATTATTCCTGTGTGAGAGCGGCTTTTTATTTTCTGATCTCTCATACTCAGTTTGATTACACAGTGAAACTTTTGCACAGTAGACAGCCGCTTGTGGAGATTGAAAAAAAATTTTGGTAATCGGTCATCTTTGGTAATCGGGGGGGAAATTGTACAGGAATAATAGTAACACAATTATTATAAAATCTAGAAAGTGATAGATATTTTAGATTTTATATTATTACAATAAATTACATTTAATTGGTGATAATTAATTACATTTAAATAAGTATCTCTTGAATATTATTTCTGTGTAAGTGGCTTTACATTTTCTGATCTCTAATGAATGGTTTGATTACACAGTTCCCACGGCTTCTGCACAGCAGACAGCCGTAGGAACGACGAAAAATGTGGGTGCTAAATCATCTTTGGTAATCGGAGAGAAAGAAGCACAGGAATAATAGTAATCCAGTTGTTATAAAATCTAGGAATTATTCTAGATTTTACATTATTACAATAAATTATATTTAAATAGGTGATTGCTAGAATATTATTTCTGTGTGAGTGGCATCACGTTTTCTGATATCTAACACGATTTTATTACACAGTGAAACTTACGTAAAGCAGACAGCTGTCTGATTGACGGAAATTTCCAATATTAAATTGCCTTTCGCATTAGAGGAAAAAGTAGTCAAAAATATTTTTATCTGATTTATTATAAAACCTAAAATAATGTAATTAATTAGTTATAATGTATATAGGATTGTATTTTATATTGAAATTTGAAAAAATCTCACTTTTCCCCTTATATTTCTGTTAAAGTTTTCAAAAGTTTTTCTCCCTCATTTTTAATGTTAATTCATTCTATATATTCTGATACCAGTTATAACTATACAAAGTTTCGTGAAGATATGAATCATAGAAATTTTGTTACCTTACGGATAGTTCATAAAAAACTGCGTTTCCAGAAAACGCAGTTTAAAGTTACCGCACTGCGTTCAAATATTTAACTTTCGTAAAACGTTTTTATGTGTATCTCCGGTTCTAGTTGTAATAATTGCATGAAATTGGGGTCAAAATGCTCAGACACAACTAAGGTTTCAGATATAATTAAAATTGAAAAATTGATTTTTTTTTAACCCTTAATCCTCCTAAACAGAGGAAAGTAGCGTTGCAAAGTACAATATTTTGAAAATTAGCGTTGTAATAAGTAAAGTACAATTAATGAAAAGTCGCGTAAGAAAGAACGGCACTTCTGAAAGATTGCATAATATATGGAGTAATGTCTTATACAGGTGACTTGCTAACGAGGTTAGAATGTATATTTATTTATGATTTTTTGAACGACAGCCACATAATGAATTCTTGGATGGAGTAACGGAAGTTTTCTATTTTGGATCAAAAATCCTATTATATAGTTGCGCTGATCCCTGACTCTCTAACAATTCCGATCCGCCCTCTTCAAAACAAAACTTTTACATTCATTAATCCAAACAGATTAAAAAGTTATGGTTTAAGCCAGTAGTAAAATTCCCACCGTTTGTACGATCTGCTTGAAATTTTTCGTAATCATGAATGAAAATATAGACAATAATCTGAGGTATTTTAAAAATCTGAAAATCCACCCGTTCCCTCATTTTTAGGGGATTTTTTTGCTCTTTTCAGCTCTATTTTATTTCCGAGAGTTAAAAAAGTGAATCGTTTGCGCGACAAAATTTCCTTTTTTCATGTGAAAATGACGTCACACAGTGAAAATGACGTCACCAATTTGTTTAAAATAGTTTTTCCAGATAATATGGTTTAATTTTTTTTTTTTTCGTTAAAATAGTCGTCTGCTGAAGCATTAATGTAAGAGGTGGTGAGTGCACAAAACGAAATCGTTCGAATGCGAAAAGTTTCTGCGCATTTCCAGAAGAACATGAAATTCGATTTGAGTACATAATACATATTGAATATGAAGTTATTTATTTTAGGTGGAAAAAGATTACATATATTGAGTCTAGACATATTTTCGTCAAATGTTTTTTCTAGCACTGCTCATTGCTTCCTTCACACTCTGATATATATATATATCTATCTATCTTCGCTACATTTAAAACACTAATATCACAAAACACACACTCACAACAACTATCACGTCCTCTTTACAACTGAACTCAGAGATCACCTCGCACGATGTACTGTACTCAGAGAGAAGCAGCACAGAGAAAAGAGAGAGAGTGAGAGAACTTCAGGGACCATTAGAAGCCCCACCATCAGATACGCCGCCCTCTGCCCGCTTTTATCGGCCCCCATCTCACGGGGAGAAGGGGAGGAGGGGGGGCGCACCAGGGCGGAAAGGGGGGGGGGGATTGGAAGCGGGCGTTTATCTGTAAGTTAGAAGGACCCACCTTCTGAAGATCCACCATCCATCACATAGTAAGGCGAGAAGATCGCGGAGTTTGCTATTAAAAGATGGCAGACGAAGATTGTCAATTCCGAGATGATTGGCTCGGGATTGACGTCCTTCGTGAAGTGGGATTGTGTCAGTGAAGGAGTTTGGGGGGGGGGCAATGTATGGATTGTTAATTATTTACAACGGAGATTCAACAAAAAATCAAAGGGGTGAAGATAATTGAATGGATCATTTGAAAAACAACTCTCAACTATGTAGCTTAATCATTTTGATTTCTTTCAAAAACGGTCAGATAGAGTTTTTTTTAATATATTATTTTACATTTCAAAAAATAGTGAAATTTCATAGTTTAAAGGCCTAATCACAAAAAGTACACCAAAAGTCATGTTTTTTTTTAACGGTCAAATGTATTTTTTAATATAATATTTAATATTAAAAAACTGTGATAATAAAATTATAGAATTCCATACGGAAAAGGCCTAATCATCACAAAACCCAAAGAACATGCCAAAAATCTTTTTTTTTATTTGTTAAAAAATGGTCAAATTCAGTTCTTTAAGATACCATTTCATATTAAAAAAGTATATATAAGTTTTGTGATTTTCACAACGAAGAAGAGGCCTAATCATGATGTGTACAGGCCATTTAGGTTTGCACACACGCTGAATGATACAAGTCTTTTGATACTTTAAATGTCATTGCTTAAAACACACACCAAAAGTCATCATGGTTTTTTAAACACTAAAATGTAGTTTTTTAATATAATATTTAATATTAAAAATCAGTGATAATAAAATAGTACAATTTCATACTGAAAAGGCCTAATCATCACAAAAGCCTAAGAACATACCAAAAATCATTTTTCTTAAAAATGGTAAAATGCAGTTTTTTAATATATCTCATTTTATATTTAGAAACTATATATAAGTTTTTTTTTTTTTTTTTTCAAAAACGAAGAGGCCTAATCATGGTGTGTACAGGCCACTTAGGCCAGTACACATCATGAATGATACTGGTAATTTCATACTTTAAATGTCTTATCACCTAAAATACACACCAAAAATCATTATGGTTTTGTAAACGGTCAAAAAAAATTATATATTATTTAATATAAAAAAAAAGTAAATAAAATAGCTGAATTTCGTACTCAACAGGCCTAATCATCTTAAAGGCCTAAGAACACACTAAAAATCTTTTTTTTTTCCCTTCCAAAAATGTCCAAATGCAGTTTTTTAATATATTATTTTATATTTTAAAAACGGTGTTAATAAAATAAAAGAATTTCATAATTTAAAGGCCTAATCATAAAAAAACCTCAAACCAGGCTTTGAAAACACACATGTTTGTGTTTCGTGCAGTTTCGACAGAACCTCAAAAATTTGGGTCGTGCTTAGTGTTATGGCAAGCATATAAGAGGGACATCTGCCCACGGGAAGGGTGCTTTGGTCGGAGGACTTTTTAAGGGGTTCTAACGCGTATTCACGTTACATCTTTAGAAAACAGACCAAAACTCCAGACCAGTGGCGTAGCCAGAAGTTTTGGGAGGGGGGAGGAGGTTACGACTACCGCAACTGACATACATGTACAGGTGTGTGTGATAACGGAGTGAAGAATATACATTTTGTATTGCAAAAAATTCCTCAAGGGGGGTTATGAACCCCCAGTCCCCCCCCTTGGCTACGCCACTGCTCCAGACCGTTAGGTAGACAGCAGCGCGGTAGGTCCGAATGTGGTACCTTCATTCTTCAGCCTTCTACCGTGTTTTTAGTGTTTTACCCACTTGGCTATGGTGGGACCGTAGTAGCTAAAGAATGGCTGTGCCGCACAGCCAGCTGTGTCAAAAAAGGTCTCTAGATCTGTGGCACGCGATGAACGTTTCGATCGCCGCCATCTTGCTGGTAGTTAAGTCGAGAGATGGCAACGGCTGCCCTTTTTTTCAGCATTGGGAAAGGGTTGCGCCTCAAACTGTTAAGTGTGGGAAACCTTTCCAACACTGTTGGACTGTTCCAACTTTATTCGCGATGTAAAACATGGAGGCACACAATGTAACTCAATCTTGCAATAATTTTGTTTTTGGAAAACATAATTTAATTCTTTTTTTTTTTTTTTTACATTGTCATTCCTCACATCAAATGTTGTAAATGTTCGCCACCATTTTGGATGCAAACGTGAACACGTCGAAAAAAGTAATCCGACTCTCTTCTCAACAATGTTGGTGTTACTGACGCGATTTCTGCGGTTACGGTTTGTTTTAATTCATCGATGTTTTCAGGATTTCTCTGGAAAACCCAAATTGCTTTCATATGTTTGCAATCAAAATGGAGGGCAATTATTTTCAACATTTGCTGTAAAGCATGATAATGTAAAACATTTGAGTTAATTTTTTTTTTCAAAAATAAAATTATTGCAGGATTTAGTAGCATTGTGCGTCTCTCTATTTCAGTTTTACCTCACAAATAAAGTTGTAACAGTTAAACAGTGTTGGTAATTGTCCCCCACACTTAAAGATGTTCCGAACAATTATACTCCAGTGCGAGAATAATTTCCACATCCTTCAAATTTAAGAGTAATAAGAAAAACCATCAGTTACGCTTTTAAATTGTGATTACCTTATAAAAAAAAGTCCTCAAGTAATTCGACACCAGAGGGAGCTTCCGCTGCTAAAGGGTTTTTAAGATCTGCGCATGTGAACAGCGGTTTCCCATCAGCAAAATAATTCGTATTTCTATGAATGAAAACTACACTGAATGCGTTCCATTGTTGTTCCCTTAAATCGATAATTTCAATTGCTTTTGATGATTGATTTAAATTAATCACCCTCTAGAAGGCAACGCTGGTCCACCTATTAGCTGCCTCTAATAATTAACTGACCATTAATTCTGTCCTTAGTAGTGGCAAACGGCAAATACCTGCCATTAGAAGGAAAAGGAAAATAGCCTTTGAAAACTCATCCGAGAAAAAACTAAATATATGTAAATGTAATGTTTGTCAGTTATTAGTTTTTAGTAATTGTTGTCAATAGGTAAGTGTTATTTTAACTAAACTTAGAGCTCCACAGCCCCATGCTGCCAAGGCCTGACATGCCCACTCACGCCTTCGCGACTTTAGGCTCCGAAGAGCTGAAGTCTGTGCCTCGACCAAATGGTCAGCCTGACGAGCGGAGCCCTCAGTGTTTAGTTCCCAAAGCAAGCGTGATGATAATTTTTTCGACGCACTCAAGGGATGAAATGCTAAAGCCGAGTTTCCTCTAGGTCTTTATTGTGCCTATTGCACTAACGGGCGCTAAAACCTCTAATCGAAGCCCCTGTTTCGGCCTCTACGGTCGGTTTTTATCGGATTAAAAACTTTTCATTCAACAACGGGAAACAAATAAAAGTTTAAACACGCATGCGCAAAATCGCTAATAGCCATTGGAGGAAATGTAGATTCTAAAGGAGACGACAAAGCTAGTGGAAACGGAATTCTACTTTAGCGTTACGACATTTGAGGCAGTAAAGTTATTAGGTGCAGTAAAGACACAAGTGGATGTGGATCTTTAGTCAACCTGGAAATGGAACCCCGGACTTGGGGCTAGGCATCACAATGTGCTAACTATTGCACCACTGGGCTGCTATTTCTTAAATCGAGAAAAGATGAGCTAAGCGCCAGATAAAGAAATATTTTTATTGCTCAAAACTGTACAAAAATGTTTGTCGAAGTACCTGGCTATATTGAAATTTGAATTCCAGTACTGTACTTCGTTTAGATTTTAAAATGTTCCGGGATTTGGCAAAAGATCTTTTTTAAAAAGTAGTTTTTTTGTGTTTCACTCGTATTAAATTTTTATGATTTTAATAAAAAGCAATATAAAAATCTCGTAAAGCTCTGTAATTATATCATTAATGCAAGACACGTGATTTTGTTGACATACTTTTTAAAATATACTCTAACAAAAAACGCATAATTAATTTATGGACAATGTCTTAATCTTTTACAGACCGTATTCAGATCCAGGCATATTTTAAATTAATAATTTTAAATTATTTTTAAGGATATTTTGTTTTCTGATGTGTTAAATGATGTTGGTCATTTAAATAGGGGAAATAAATAAATAGAATATACAATTTTCCTTGTGATAGACTGGGAACATGGGTCTTTTAGATTTTCAAAAACGGAATATAGTGATGGGAAGTTTAAATAATAAGTGAAATATTAAGAATTAATAAAAGATTTATTTTTATAAACTTAAGTAAAGATATTAATTACGTTTCAAGGTGGGGGTGTATCACGATAGCTCTGGAAAAATGTATGAAAATAGCAGTTTCTATGATTTTTTGTCCAGTTTCCCACTCATGATAGAAATCTAATTTTTATTTCAAAAAATCAAGTCATCTTTTGTTTATATTTTCTAATTTTTTCTTTTCATTATTGATAAAATTTATTTTCTTCAATACGTATTTAATTTGATGCTCCCAATTGGGAACATTGACCTGTAAAAGATTAATTAGAAATTTTGAATTAATATTTTAAGCGCCAAAGTATCAGTTATCCGCTGCCCCCCCCCCTCCAAAAAAATAAGCTCATTTTTAGATTTTTAATATTTTACTGAAAATATTGTGCTTAAAAATATTTTTATTTCATTTTATTTGTTTATTTATTGATTGAAAATGTTGTTTCATAGGTCGGATTATATTTTTATGATGACTTTTAAGTATACACCCTAAAAAATTATTTTTTATCCCTTTAAATATAGGTTCCATTAAACGTTCTTGTACTTGACATTTTTAAGTTCTTGTACTTGACGTTACTACTACACAAGTTCTTGTACTTGACGTTGGCATTATGCCCCGAAGAAAATGTCAGTTTTTTCGTAGTTAATGACAGCAGAGTGACTGAAAATTTTGCGTAGCAGTCAGACAGAAGATGAAAATGTGAACAGGGTTGTATAGGTTGTATAGAGTTATATAGGTTCGGGAAAATATTATGTGTGCAGAGAGTAATGTCATTTTTCCGCAAGTCAGTATTTTGCTTGTCCAAAACTATTGAAGCTAATAAGACGAAATTTGGCGTTTTTAAGAATCTTTTTGCTTAGGTTCCAGATTGGACAGCATTTTCAAAATGTGTAACTTATGGTGGATAGGGGGATAAGAAGTTCTTTTCACATATCTTGTGTGATCTCAGAGAAGAAAAAAGATATCCATAAAATTCTATCTGTGAAATACTACTCTCACGAATAGCTAAAAATCTATTTCTGAACATTTAGAAAAGAATCCTCCAAGGAGGATGGAAGGGAGAAAGGGGATGGTTGGACATTGTTCTTGAAAGGAAAAAATATTATCAATTAAATTCTCGCTTTAAAATTTAACAAAAATGAGTTCTGTGCTTGGGTACAGCTTCTCTTTAAAATTTAATTCCTATTGAAAATTCATTTGTTTGAATTTTATGGGAAAAGCATTCCTCTCCGATACACCTAATATTTTAACTGAGGGTCGTGGATAATTTTAAATAAATGTATTTACTTTAAAAAAAAAACTATGCGTAAATTATTAAATATAACTTTTCTCCGGTGTAAAATTATAAAAAAATAGCACTTCCAGCTAATCTCTAAAGAAACTTACAAAAATTTCGAGTATTTTTTGGTGGGTGCCTCCAACCTTTCGTTCCCATGCTTTTTCCAAATTCCCGGACGTTGGGTATCAACATCGGCAGTTCCCTTGGCGCCAGATCGGCATTCGCTCGGCGGCGATCACAGATGGAGATAGAATGGAAGATACCTATGCGCATATCTCTTCGCGAGATAGGAGATGCGGTCTGGAAAACACCAGGACTGCGTTATCTCCTCGGGGAAAACTTTTAATAACGTTAGAGTAAAGCGTTCCTCAAAAAGTAATGACGCACCGGCGATAGTGAAAGCGTTCCCTCTAAGAGAAATGCATAACAGGTGATGAGAATTAACTCTATGAAGCGCAGCCATATCCCGATGTCGAAAAAGTGCAACAGTTGCCACCGCACGATTTAGCTACCACCAAGATGGCGGTCGATCGAATTGCCTAGTACGTGCCACACAGCTGGCTGTACCGCGCAGCACAGACAGCTGTGTCAAAAATGTTCTTTAGCCCTGTGGCACACACTGGGCGATCCGATCGACCGCCATTTTGCTGGTAGTTAAATCGTACGATGGCAACGACTGCACTTTTTCGACATCTGCAGTCTATCTAGATGTTCTCCTTAAGCATTTAATTGAAATCCGCTTTATTCTTCGTGAATCAAAACAGCTGAAATTGTGTCCTCACAGCAAGGTGGCACATTGTGTCAAAATTGTGTCCTCACAGCCAGGACACCGCGCGTTAAAGGGTTAACACATCCACTGTAAAATATAAATTTTTGTAATTGAACGTAAATCAGTTTTTTTTTTTTTCATTTTTGATTCCGTGTCAATCACTTTCTAACACATAACATGTGTTTCAATAACGTCAATAACGTTACACATTAGTATTTCATAACGTTTGAAAAAAAGTCTTTTTAATTAATTAAAATTAATATTATTTATTAATAGAATTTAATTAACTTATTAATATACTGGCAATAGTGAAAACGTTCCCTAAGAGAAATATATAATAGGTTATGAGAATTAACACACCTATTATAAAATATAAATTTTTATAATTGAATGCAAATCATTTTTTTTTTCATTTTTAATTCCGTCTGAGTCACTTCCTCATAACCCATGTTTTCAATAACATTAATAATTGTACATATCGGTATTACATCACGCTTGAAAAAAAGCATTTTTTTAAAATAATTAACTTACTTATTTACTTTAAGGAATGGATACAGACAGTAGCGGATAAAGGGGAGGGACTAGGGGGCTTCAATTCCCCCCAAAAAAGATTGTTAGAAGGTAGCATTCTGGTTTTTTTATACACTCTAAATAGATAAAGTGGTCACTTTTTTTATAACTCAGCCCCTCCCAAAAACATTTACATTGGTTTAGACTAAAATTTTGATTTATTGTGCATTTTGTTTGGGTGAAATAAGCTATTTTCAACTTTTAGTACCTCTCAAAAGAAAAAAATTCTGGACCCGCCTCAGGATACCTATGATAGCTATTTCTACGATACTGTAGATAGAATTTTCAGGTCATAAAATTTGCGTGCAGAATATTTTTCAATTAAAAGATAGAGCCCGTACAAATAGTTCCAAAAAACGTTCAGAACACGTCTTTTGAACGTTAAGAAACGCGTTTTGAACTTTTTTGAACTAGTTGTGCTGCTAGCCCATACAGGTTCTCTGAACGTCTATTAACGTTCAGAAAACGTTCATAGAACATTGAGAGACGTTCAAATAACCTGTTTGCGCTGTCTGGGTACGGTAGTTCAAAAGGCGGTTTTTGAACGTCTTTGAACGTTCTGTGAATGTCTTTTGAATTAGTTGTGTTACTAGGGACATTCGTTTTAAAATTAAGTCGATCAAAATAACGTCTATAATAAAAAAAAGCGAATCCTCAAATTCAGTAAAAGAAAAACATTTATTTCTCTTCCATCAGTATTTTGATAAATACAAAACTCCTAAACCCCACTCAAAACACATAACATGTTTGGCGACAACTCAACACAACCGAAAGTAGTGCACCACGTGATAATGCGGATTCCTTCTCGGATTCGCTATCTGTTCATAGACGAAAGGAAAATTTTTTGATCGGTGGAAAGACTGATAGAGAGAAGGGGGAAGAAAAAAACCAAGGAGAAAGTGTACAAGGGGGCGACCCATTCCTTTTCTCCATCAAGAAAAATAAAAGGAAAAAGTAACTGTGATATGCGACGAAAAGCGCGTCCTCCTGTGACTGCTGATAATCACGGTTGATCGGTTTCAGATGCTGTGTGATTCATCATATTCCGCAATCCGAATTTTCCTGGACTTTTTCTAGCTAAACAAATCTGATAGGGGGACCCAGAGCTACGGTATATACGGTTAGACGAGTGGTGTAAGTCCGATTTTCCAAGATAGGAATTTTAAAATTCGCTGTTTTATGTAAATTCGAAATGTGGGTTTTCTTGAGTAATTTATGTGTGAAAATAGCTTTAAAGTATAAAACTTATCTTGAAATTATAACTTTTTTGCTATGTTGATTCGGTTTGCCTGAGTTAAAGATTAAATAATCAGTGTAGAAATGTGGTTAAATTTGGTTAAATAGCGATGACAAAAATTTTCATTGTTTTTCAAGAAAATTAAATAATAATATTAGGTGTACTGGAATTTAATGTCATTTTTCAGTATGTCAGTATTTTGCTTGGCCAAAACTACTGAAATTAATAATACGAAATTCGGTACATTTGTCAAATTTTTAGAGTAGGTAAAATTGAAGAGCATTTTCCAACATTCCTAACTTATGACGGATGGGGGACCAAATCGTTCTTTTCACATTCGCTGTGTCATCTCAAAATAAGAAAATAGACATCCATAAAATTATTACTGTAAAAATACAACACTCACGGATATCTAAAAATCAATTTTAGGAACATCGTACTATATAGTTATGCTGATCCCTGATTCACTGAGTCTCAAACAGCTCCGGGCAACCTGCTCAAAGATAAAACTTTTACCGCCATTATTCAAAAAAGATTAAAAAGTTCAAAAAGATTAAAAAGAAAAAAAGCGTAATAACATCTACACCGTTTGCACTTCCGCTTGAAATTTTTCATAATTATGTATAAATATATAGAAAACAATGTGCGCTACTTTAAAAGAATCTAAAAGTCCACCCGTTCCCCCATTTATAAGCATTTTTTTTTTCTATTTTGAGCTCCATTTTATTGCCAAGAGTAAAAATAGTTAATCATTCGCGTGACAAAATTATTCTGTTTCAAGTGAAAATGACGTCATACTTGAAGTCACGGTCATGAGGTTTTCACGGAAAAATTGCGATTTCTGTTCCTTTTAAACAGTTTTTCCAGATAACATAGTTTAATTTTTTTTTAATTAAAATGATCGTCTGCAATGAATAAAGCATTGATATAAGAGGGTCTATTTACACAAAACGAAATCGTTCAAATGCGAAAAGTTTCCGCGCGTTTCCAGAAGAGCATGAAATTCGATTTGAATATTTAAAAAAAAATAAAATATGAATTTATTTATTTTAGTTAGAGGGAGGTTAAATACATTGAGAGTAGAAGTATTTTCGTCAAATAATTTTCTAGCGCCCGTTGTATTTGTCCACAATGGGCTTTGACTTCTAGTTTTAGAGATATAATCCTCCAAAGAAGGAACGTGGGAAAAGGGATTGGAAGCCATTTTTCTTCAAAGAAAAAATATATTATCTATAAAATTCTCGATTTTTCGGGATATTCTCAGGGATTCGATTTTTTTTTTTCAACATCACTGATCCTCGGTGTTCCTCAAAATCCTATAGTTTTTCCATTCCCCAGAATTTAGACCATCCCCGATTCCACATTTCTCTTTCAACTTCTGACCTGCCCAACGGGAGGACATAGGGGTTCACAGATTTAACGTGCACGTTCTCCGCATATGCACGATAGTATTCCATAAGATGGGATTCGAACACGAGCCAGAGTTCAGAAAACCTAGCAACTAGGCTGCCTCTCCTTTTGTAAGTAAATAAATATATTTTTTTTAAATGAGAACTGGTCCCTACTAGCAATTTTGCTCGGGCCGTCATCGGCTGGCTGCGTGGCCGGTGGTAGCCCGAGCAAAATTGCTAGTAGGGGTTATGTTGTTTACTCATATACGATCATACGGACAGGCAAACTCAAACCTAAACTTGGTTGGAATGTGTTATAAAACTAAAGATTAAATCGGATTTAAATTAAAAAAATTTAAATCAAATCAAAAGCTCTCTACGCCAGCATAAACGAAATTTTTTTAAATTTCCGCAGCAAAATCTCATCACACTAGTTAAGTACCATTCGAACGATTTCTATAATCGATTACTACTATTCGAATAGAATCAATAATCGATTAATGAAAAAGCGAATAGCGAATATTCGCGATTTTTTCTATTTGAATGGTATTCGCGGTTTCACTATTCGAATAGCATTCGCGATTTCACACTGTTCGAATAGTAATACCATTCGATTAGTATTCATGATTTCTATTCGAGATTCCGAATGCCATGTACTAATCGAATGCTATGCACTGAGCGTTCGAGTGGGCTTTTCAAAATCGATTATCTCGAATGCATTTAATAATCTATTAAATCGAATAATTTCATTCATTCACGCCCATCAGGGCATCACACACGTAACACCGAAATCCAAGTTTTTCGTCTCCCCTCCCCCACCCAACCAACCAACCACTACACGTGCCTGTCTCAGAATATCCGATACACACCAGTAAAAGAAGAATACACGGTACAGAAAGCTGCAAGAAAACGTGATTTGTTCGAAAAGCCAAAGATTGGAAGAATTAAAAGAAATTGGGGGAAAAAAAGAAAATAAAATAAAAAGGACGGAGTTAGATAGTCCTGGGTGCCAGAGTACGATAATCACGCCCGATTAGCCCTACTGCATGATTCATCGCGCTCCACATATATTGGCCGTAGTAGTGCTCGGTGGAAACTTTATCTTCACTCCCTTGCCGAAGTCTAGTCCCTGATTTTTCTGTGAGGAACAACTGAAAATTTTCGTTCCGGGACATATCATAGTGTGATACCAGACATTCAATTTGGCGATATGGATTTTTAATACAGTGTAATGGTAGTTTTTCTTTGAAGTGTGTGGAATTTTTTATTGAGGTCTGTTTGCAATTTAGGCTAATAAATATTTAAGAAGGATAAAAAAAAATGTTTATTTTACTATACATTTATGTCTTTAGATTTTTTAATTACAGTCGAACCCGTTTAATGTAATAACCAGTTTGCCCGAAAATTTATTCTAATAAGCGGGATATTCTATCATCCGGGATCGGATTAACGAATTGTTACGGTTTGGTTCATTGAAAATTTATTATAATAAGCTAGATATTCTATTATCCGGAATCAGATTGACGAATTATTACGGTTTGGTACATAGAAAATTTATTCTAATAAGCGGGATATTCTATTATCCGGGATCAGACTGACGAATTATTACGGTTTGGTACTTTGAAAATTTATTCTAATAAGCGGGATATTCTATTGTCCGGAATCAGAAGACAAATTATTACAGTGTGGTACATTGAAAGTTTATTATAATAAGTGGGATATTCTATTATCCGGGATCAGACTGACGAATTATTACGGTTTGGTACTTTGAAAATTTATTCTAATAAGCGGGATATTCTATTGTACGGAATCAGAAGACAAATTATTACAGTGTGGTACATTGAAAGTTTATTATAATAAGTGGGATATTCTATTATCCGGGATCAGACTGACGAATTATTACGGTTTGGTACTTTGAAAATTTATTCTAATAAGCGGGATATTCCTTAAACCAATATTCCATTACGCAGGTTCAACTGTATTTTGTAAATATTTTTTGAACATCGCCTGTAAATTTATACAAGGTGTACTAGTTAATTTACTATCTTTTTTAATAAAAAACCCGTTAATTTCAAGATACCGTACCTCGAGGCTCGTAACAGCATCCCAGACAGCACATTGGGGCCATCGTGATTCTACCGGGCCTGTTTGTGCACTCCGAAAGAGGCCTACGGACGTTTCCTCATTGGTTAGATTCGGCCGTTAGATGACGTACCTAAGTGCTGGAACCAATAAGTGAGCATCCGTAGGCCTCTTTGGATGATTCATCGGAGTACACAAAGCAGGCCCTGTAGAATCACGATGACCCCGAGCTCACACAGGTTCTTGAACGTTAATAGATGTTTAAAGTACCTGTATGTGCTATCTCCTAGACAACACGCATAGGCTTTCTGAATGTCTATTAACGTTCAGAGAACGTCTTTTGAGCGATTATAAACGTTCAGAGAAACTGTGCGTGCTATCTGGGCTGGGATGCTGTCCATCAGAAGAGGTGGGTTCAGCATTTATAGCTCTTTTATATGGTATCACAAAAACATCTCATTTAGCTTTAAAGATACTGATTGAAAGAATTAGTACAGCGATTCTCAAATTGAGCAGGGGGTTCCGTAGGGGCCTACGTGGAGGGAGCAAGCATATCGAAAAGTCGAAAATAAAGAATTATTCTTTAAAAAAAATATTAATTTGCTGAAGGAAAGCAAAATAAAATACGTTCTGACATAATAAAAAATAAAAATATACATTAACACGGGTATAATGTACTTATAAATTTATTAGTACTAAATTAAGGATCAGTTTAATAATTACGAGTGACTCCCATCTGCTTGCCTTGCAGCTTTTTCAAAGGAAGGTTTAATCTTAGGAAATGACTCTCTGTTTTTCTATATTTAGCTGCAATCTATATTTTGTCTTCAACAGTCGTGTTGTAGTTTTAGCGTCAAATTTTATTATTATTGTATTCAATACATTCTTATTGTGTGTATGGGGGGGGGGTGAAAATTACTATCGAAAATTGGGTTTCAAATGATGAAAGTTTCAGAAGCACTGCTTTAGTGTCATGATTGCCTTAATCTGTACACTTCCATCTTTGGAAAGACGTTAGCAACACAACGCTAGGACCTGCAGGGAATTAAAAATCTTTCATTGAAATAATACGATCCGGGTTGTGCAGTGGCGAATGAACCAAATGGATGTTCCATTTGAAATGTTCCGCGGGCTGAATCAAAATCCAAGGCCGGCCACACCAGGCCCGCGGGCCGGGGGTTGCCCATATGTGCAGTTTATAATTACAACTTCTAATATTTATTATCAGCTGTATGTCTTTTTATTAAAAATTCACTTACAAAATTAATATAGGAAAATTTTCGAACAACTTGAGTGAGTGTACAAAACAGGACTTCTTTCACGGTCCATGGGCGAGCCATGATTTATCATGCTTGCACAATCTCCCTTTTAAGTTTACGTTGAATTAATATCTGAGGTCATTACAGGCTGAGAACATTAGTTTGACGTCCAGTTTTTCATCGCTGTACTCGCAGTAAACAAATCGTAAAAATAAAATTAAAAAAAGACTTTTTAAAAGCACGAATGAGTTGATAACAAGAATCATTTTGTAACCCTTCTCGCATTAAAAGAAGAAAGAAGACTAACATCTAAAAAAAAGCTCTCACAAAAAATAAAGAGAAACTAAAAAACGTTTCTGTTTATACGTCGCTTGGGTGGCGATAATGTCTCCGTTTTCGATGGCGTAGAACATATATATATGTCTCCGCCAGTGCCTCATATCGGCTGCATCGGCAAGCCATTGCCAACTTTTATTTTAATCTCTGCCTGCATTTAATCAGGGGATCGCATCTGAGGAGTGGAGTTGAGAGGAGGAGAGCTTGCTCTTAAACGTTCCTAATGAGTGTGTTAATTGTGTGGAGCGGCGCGGTCATGCAACCGTGAAGAGATCCGGCGGATAAATGTATAGGAGCTGTAGCTTCTTGCTGTAGCTCTGGTGTGTGTGTGAGACAGCACTTGAGAATGGTAGACGGCTGCTGCAGGATCTCGCAACCGCTTTATCTCTCAACGCAGCAAGCATTCTTTCTAATAGTGTTCCAGAATACTGAGAAATAGTTCATGTAGTGCTTCCGTTTCTCGTGTTTCACGTAAAGATGTCATCGACGTCACACGCGAAAAAAAAAATGACATGTTCTAAGACGTGAATTATGAACTACGCACACAAAAGCAGCGGTGTCCTCAGATAGGAGAAATATACTAGAGAGCGCATAGCCGTTCAGAACCCTTTGGAAATGTGAGGACAGGATTATACCATTAGCGCCCGAATTTTTTCATCACATCTTCCAAATTATGCTGATTCCAGAAGTGATAAATAAATTTCCGACAATTGTAAAGCATGGAGAATGTATTTATTTTTCTAAAAATATGAATAAAACAGTGAAAGATCCTAATTTTACAGATTTATTATTCGAGTAATTAAAATAGGAAAATAAAGTAATTCTTAAATATTTTTGTGATCTACCTAAAAATAGGAGGCTGGGCGTTAATGTGTTTAACCATGTGACTTGTGTGCAAAGAAATGAAGAGAGTGGCTAGATTTGTGCTTTATCGCCACGTTTGGCAAGTGCTAAAGTGAAAACTACAAGTGAATTGACTGTCAACATACGCTTTACAAATCCCCTTGGAGTAAAAAAAAAAATTATCGACAAGGCATAGGGAATGTGAATACATTGAATTATTCATCATTTATAAAAAGTATGTTTCAAAAGTACGAAAAAAACCCACTTTCCTCTTAAATGTTATTCCAAAAAGTTTCTCAAATCATAAATTCCATTGATATTCAGAGCGTTTTCATGTTTCATTTCTTCTTTAAAATATAACGATGAAACCGGAAAAAAGCGTGCTGGCCACAGATGCTCCTTTGAAAACTAAGGAGAGTTTGATGCGCAAAAAGAGAATTGTGCGCGTAAATTCTTACCACAAGTCACGTGATGAGACAAATGCCTCAATCTAAGGTTGTCATAGCGCTCTCTATCCTATTTTTTCTCTATAGGAATCCTTCGAATTGCAACTTGCGTGTAGAAAGTTCAATTCGCGGCTCAAAATGGGTGGATAAGCACATCATATTAGTAAAACAAAGTCTTAAATAGCAGTCATCATCATCAGTCATCATCAGCCTTAAATATCAGTCCAACAGCAGTGGGAGCTTCCGCTGCTAAAGGTTTTTAAGATCTGTGCATCTAAAAAGCAGTCTTCTGGCAGCAAATAATTCATATTTCTATTAATTAAAACTACACTCGATGTATTCCATTTTCTTTCCTTAAATAATTAATTTTATGTTCTATTTTTAACATTCAGTTACTGTAATAACAGAATCCGTTTCTGCCACTAAAATTGTTGAATTCATCAATGAAACTAAAACAGTTCTTTTACACGCAACACCCAAAAAATATCCTTAATATATTATGTTCTGTGAATTGTCGCTATGTAAATTATATTTCACAGAAACATTAACTTATTTCTAACAAAATAAAATTAATAAAAGTAGAAGAAAAATTTCGAAAGATTTCTTTTCACAAAAACAGCATATATAGGATTTACAGTAATTTTACAGAGACATGCAAAATAATTTCGATTTACGGTACATGGAACAACCATTGCTTAAAGTGTATTTTAGAGACTTTTCATTTAAAACAGCAGTTTTCAGTACGTATTAAATGTCATTATAACATCTTCCCCGTTTAAAAACATGAAAGCAGCACTTTGTGTGTGTATATCATTTTGTATTTTAGTAATTTAAGAATTGTCTCTAAGCCATTAGCGATAAATTCTCAAAACTAGAAAGCCACTCGTACAGTTTTTTTTTTCAAATTAATTTTCAAAAATAGAACTTTATTTTATCAATTAGGGTATTTTGCATAGAGAATAACGTAGGAAAAATGTGTTTCTGATATTTTTATGCCTCTTATCAAAAGTATGTCATAAAGTAACTGTGTATCTTTAGAATTTTTTTTTCTATTGAAAGCATAATTCTAATGCCAATAATTCGAAGGATGTTCGTATAATAAAACAAATTGGAATACCCTGTATATGTGTCTGTACACGCACTCTCAAAAGTTAATTTTTTGATTAACAGAAATTTTACTGTTAGCAGAGCTGCCAGAATATCTCTTATTTGACGAATATCCGAATGTTTTTTCTCCTGTCAGTTTAAGGAACTTCAGATTATATAAACATGTTTCTTCATGTCTACTTCAGATTTTTGAGAGGAATTCACGGTAATTTAACGTTTCCAAGGAGTATGGAAATTATTCGGTAAAAATTAGGAATATATTAGTGTATAAAGATGCACTCTCACAAAAATTATTTCTTCATTTTACGGTAATTCTTCTGGCAGCAGTGCTGCCGGAATATCTCCGATATTTGACGAATAACCGTTTCTTTTTTTTCTCTTGTTAATTGAAGAAACTTCTTCGGATTCAACGATTTTTTTCCCTCTTCTTCGGATTTCGGGAAGGAGAATTCACCGAAATATTACGTTTCCATAGAGAACGGAAATCATTAGTTGAAAAATGAAGGATAAATTAGTGTATAAAGACGACTTTTTGTGAGTTTAACTTATGTTATAAATCACCATTCGCTGCTGTCCCTGGGCCTCGGCTAATTTACTGCACTGTGCCTTAGCAATAGAATAAAACAAACGTACTGCATCTTTTATCTAGTAAAAATGTTTGAAAATAACATTACATTATGCTCAAATATCGCAATACGGGAAATTTATCCACAGTAATAAGTTCCTGTGTGAATAAGACATTCAGGTTCGATTATTATTCTACCATTTTCATCATTTCAAGAGATATAATCACCGGCATCTTTTTCTCCTGCTCGGTTATTTGGAGATTGTATCAATTTTGTAATTGCAGGACTATTAACATGCCGTTTCTCAAGGCTTCGGATTGGTTTTCGTTTACCACATCTTAAGTTATCAAAAGATTGAGCAATAAGCATTGACTTGCTTCGATCATCAAATTTCTGTTGATGCGATGCCAGTTGCTTGAAAAAAAATAGAACAATTAACCCATTTGTGCCTAGATATTTTTGCGACTTTCTTCGAGTTTTGCCAATATCAGCAGTAATAGATACATTTCTGATGTCAACTTCTTGAACAAGGGATGATTTCTTTTAAAATCTTTATGTATAAAAATGGAAGTGTCAACATCCTACTAGGTCATGTTAAAATATTTTGTGGAGTTGAGGTTCAATACTCGTGAATAAAGACTAGAAAAAATAAATAACGTTTTCGACTGATAGCGATAATGCCGTCCCAAAAAAGGGACGCTAAGCATAAATGGGTTAAAGTTACTTTTTACGAGGTTCACAAGTTTCTTGTACACCCACACAAAAAAGTATTCGAATAATAGCTAGATTTCCTATTTTAGTTTTGTAAATAATTAATTAGCTTTTGAAAAAACACAAAATTAGAAAGAAATATGAGAAATTATTTTTGTAACTCACATTATTCACTTTTATGTAGAAAGATAGTTTAAGTATGAAACTGACATAGGAAGTTTGACTTATGATTGAATACTTTTTTGAGACGGTGTACCTTAAAAAACTGTGTACAGAGTTTTAGGTAGATAGTGATTTAAACATTTCATTAAGTACATTTATCTAACGAGTAAATTACTTTTATTTCAACACTTCTCATCAGTTCAAGAACTTTCAAAACTTTTTTGCACTAGAGTATTGTTAATGTGGAACCTCTAGATACGTGGACAATTTTACGGAATCTTATTTTTCAATTTTTTAAAATATAACTTTTAAAAATATGTAATTTTAATTCTGTAATTTTATTTTTAGAGCAATGCGGAATATATTCTTGAATTCCATAACCATTTTGTCCGCTAACTTAAATTTGCGAAAGCCGCATTAGTTTTGAAGATATTGATAAGAAACTGAAAAATAAGCGTTCTGTAAAATAATTTAGGTTCCTGAATGTGAAAAATGGAAAAAAACTACCACGCATAAAAAATAATAATTGTTTCTTCCTTTGATTTAATCAAAATATTATTTGTGCGTGAAAAGAGACTTGGTTTGTGTAAATGAACGTGGGATATGACGCACTTTCTAACATAAGAAAATATACAATATACGAAAGATAAAAGAACATCTAAACTTAACATATCTTTCCGCTCACGCACAGACCTTGTTTCCCCAAATCACGGACTTAGATATAGGATAATCATCGACCAGCGGCAGGCGCGCGCAATGGCGCACGCTTCTCAAATTCAAATACTCGACCCCCTTTAATGATTAGCTACATAAGCTCCCTCTAGCGATGCATTGCGACTAATCATGATGCAATTAACTACAAATGCACGCATGCGTACAAAATACATGTAATGGTTACGATTCACAGCGCCATCTTACAGGCAAATTTTAGCTCTTACAAAATACGTCGCATTTCCAAGTCCATGCTCGAAACGCATCCCTTCGCGCTATCAGTTTTCGTGTAAAAATTGGCAAGAACTGGATTAGGTATGATTAATGGTCCTGTTTTCTTTCGAGTTTGAGAACGACTTCATTTTTTTCAGTTTGGTTTCCCCGTGTGATGCATTTGTTTACCAAAACGTCCTTTAAGAAACTGCAAACAAACTATCGAAAACTAAATCAACTGGCTCACGTCTCGGTTGATTTAGAATTGAGTGCACTTAGTTAATTTCATAATCAAATGGTTCAGATTTAAAAAGTTCGGAGTTTAAGAACGCCTTAACCAAAACTGACTGGTTGAGTGTTTACGAGCGGTGGAGTCCAGAGTCCGTCTCCACGGTTTATTCTTACCTCCCTGTTCCATCTCGAGAAGCAAACCGCGAGACAATTGAAAACATGCAAAACTCCGCATCATCCGAGGCAAGGTATCCGGGAAGCCTCTCCGTCACGGAAAATGCGCAAAAGAAAAAAAATAAAAAAACAATGAAGAAACCCGCAAAAGATTTATTCGACGGCGCTGCTTGGGTTTTATTTTAACGCGCTCCCGATTTGGGGCTGGCGATAGAATCTTCTCTTCGCTGTGAGCAGCTATATCTGATTTCTCCTAAACGGCCTTAATGAGTCGCCCGTTAATTGTGCGGGGTGGTTACAGATCCGTGACTAGATGCAATCGGGGAGTTCTGGAAAGCAAAGGGTCCGCCATTTCTGTCTCTCCCGCTATCTCCTCTCCCTATCCTGCGAGAGATGGGGAGGGAATGATTCTCTGGCTGGGAGTGACGTTTTAAGTCAACTAACCCTCTGATTATGGACCAAAACACGAGGATAGGTATCATAATGCGGTCGTACCTCGATATAGCAAACTTCAGGATTACGTGCAGAGCCCGAGCAAGACAACTGTGGGCCTGAGGCAGAAGAAAAAAATTGGGCCCCTTGCAATATAACCTCCTCCTTAATCCTTTGAGGCGCAACCCTTTCCCAATGCTGAGAAAAAGGGCAGCCGTTGCCATCGCTCGACTTAACTACCAGCAAGATGGTGGACGATCGAAACATTCATCGCGTGCCACAGATCTAGAGACCCTTTTTTGCAGCAGCAGAACATATCTAGAGACCCTTTTTTGAAGCAGCTGGCTGTGCGCGGGCACAGCCAGCTGCTTCAAAAAAGCCAGCTGCGTGGAGCTATGTCACCCGAAAAACTACCTGCTGCTTGTGCATGGAATGAAACCCTAAAATATATAATTACAAGCGATGATTCTTATCCTCAATTTTAGAGTCATTATTCGAGCTTTCTTTAAATTTACCAATGAAAGAAAAAGTTCATAAGCCAAATATAATTTAGAATCTAGTTGCATGGAAAAAATATTCATCTAATATAACTGAACAAAAATCAGAAAATTCACTAATGACAATTGATTTCTGTATTTAATAGAACGTTGGCGGTAAGTATTCTTACCACGGCATTATAAAGGGTTAAAAAACCTGTGTCTTTAACCCTTTAACGTGCAGTGTTTCCGCTATGGGAAGACCAAACTCTGACGTTTCGACTGTTGCCAGTCACGAAGAGTAGATTTGATTTCTATAAAAATAGTTGCGGGTGACATAGCTCCACGAGAATCCTTTACTTTTTAGCACGTCATTTCCCATTAAAAAATTGCCACGATTATTTTTAACAGCACTGACATCTGCTGAAAAATGGAAGAATGCGAAAACAGCTGGATAGATTTTCCAATGCTGAAAAAAGGGCAGCCGTTGCCATCGTTCGACTTAACGACCAGCAAGATGGTGGACGATCGAAACATTCATCGCATGCCACAGATCTAGAGACCCTTTTTGGGCGACAGCTGGCTGTGCGGCACAGCCAGCAGTGATCCTGATGTGGCCCGCCTCGGCTTTTGATTCGGCCCGGGGAACATATCAAACCCTCCTTATAAAACTCATTCAAAATCCCATATAAATCCCAATCATACGGTCCGCGATTTTGCTAATATTCTAAAGTTTGGCCCGCAAACTTTCCAAAGGTCGCCCATACCTGTTTCATAGAGTTAATATAAGGAAAATAAACATTAATTGTCACTAGGATGAAAAGTGATGAAAAATTATCATGTCTAAAATTATCTTCATCGCACAATGATAGTCATTTCTTTCTTTCTTTTTCCTCCCTTCTTTGAGGTAAAGGAAGTATTTTAACCTCGAAAAAAATTCGATATGACCGATTTTGATCAATCGTGAATCTATTATGAATAGTTTTGACGTGAAGCCTGTACGTACGTATGCATATATCTTCCATAACTCAAAACGATTTGCCGTTGAACACTAAAATTTTGTATTTAGAACCGTTGTAACACCTATTTATGAGCTTTTCTTCTAGATTTCAATCGAATGAGTGGTTTCTTTGCAAGATCACTTAAAAGACGATGCAGTTAGGCCTATTAGCAGTCGCTGTTTGGTCCACGTTCAGAATCTCGCCATTTGTCTGCAATTTTCTTCAGATGACTTTCCTTCAAATTACTTAGTAAAACATATTGCACGATTTCTTTTATAAAAATTTCATATTTCTCACCAAGTTTATTATTTTTACAACAGATCGATGAGATTGAGAAGGGAAATCGTAAAAATTATAAATGCCTGCAGTAATTATTTTGCTTTAGAACATGTTCTTAAGTCACATTATTTCATCGAACTGCAACCTTAGCCCGTGCACGAAAGCAACTTTTACGTTTTAGCTCCGCCGAGTGATTTCGATTTCTTTTGATTCGTTACACCTCTCCTAAAACAAAAAGACTGAAATCACATGAGAGCAAAAATTTTGTACACGTGATATCTGTAAATAAGTTTAAGTAATCCGTAAAAGAAGTTTAACCCATTTGTGCCTGGGTATTTTTGCGACTTTCTTCGATTTTTACTGATAACAGAAATAATAGATAAATTTCTGATGTCAACTTCTTGAACAAGGGATGATTTCTTTTTAAATCATTATGCATAAAAATCGAAATATCAACATCCTACTTGGTCATGTTAAGATATTTTATAGAGTTGAGGCTCAATACTCATGAATAAAGGCTAGGAAAAATAAATAACGTTTTCGACTAATAGCGAAAATGCCGTCCCAAAAAAGGGACACTAGGCATAAATGGGTTAAGAAGTTAAACATCAGAACATGCTGCAAGATAAAAATATTTCTCAATTAATAACTGCTGTCAAAAATCTATTTAAAAGAAGCAAAATTTTCAGGGAAACAAAGAAGTGAGTTCCTCTTAATTCTCAAAAAGCTGAAATCATCCAAAAAGCTGAAGAATCTCATCTTTGCGTAATCTACAGTGACTTTCTGTACGTTTCCCCTTACTCCTCCACACATATCATATCGACAAATTCATCCCAATTACAAATACGCAGCTAGGATTTTATTAACCCTCTGAGGCGCAACCCTTTCCCAATGCTGAAAAAGGGGCATCCGTTGCCATCGTTCTACTTAACTACCAGCAAGTTGGTGGACGATCGAAACGTTCATCGCGTGCACACAGATCGAGAGACCCTTTTTTGACGCGCAGCTGGCTGTGCGGCACAGCCGACTGTGGTCTTGTATCGGGGTGTTTCATTAGGAATGATACTTTTTGCAATTTGAATAAACAAAAACCATCTCAACTCATATCAAAGTAAATAGCACTGTATTAACCCTTTGAGGCGCAACCCTTTCCCAATGCTGAAAAAAGGGCAGCCGTTGCGCACAGCCAGCTTTCGTCAAAAAAGGGTCTCTAGATTGGTGGCAGGCGATGAACGTTTCGATCGTCCACCATCTTGCTGTTAGTTAAGTCGAGCGATGGCAACGGATGCCCTTTTTTCAGCATTGGGCAATCTATCCAGCTGGTCTCCCATTCTTCCATTTTTCAGCAGATGTCAGTGCTGTAAAAAATAATCGTGACCATTTTTTTACGGGAAATGACGGTGCTAAAAAGTAAAGGATTCTCGTGGAGCTGGGTCACCCGCAACTATTTTTTATAGAAATCAAATCTATTCTTCGTGACTGGCAACAATCAGAGTTTGGTGTTCCCAGAGCGGGAACACTGCGCGTTAAAGGGTTTTAAAAGCACCGTGACTTGCTGCAACGTAAAATAGTTCTTCATGCTGTTCTGGTAAAGAAGGGAAACTTAGGAAATCCTTCAGGGGCCCCGGATGAAAGCTGTTCAGAGAGCTCCTTTTTCCCGATTATGATCTCTGGTTGCTCTTTGAAAAAAAAAGTACGGTTGACAGAAATGGATGTTGCTCAATTAATCACCGCAGATGTCACCGCTGATAAGTGAGCATCAAAAAAAGCTGCGCCGATGATGTGCCACCCGCATAAACAGAGTGAAAAGGATTGTGGATAGCCGAATTTTTTTCATTTCATTTTCTTCTGATGGGGCAACTGGCATGGTGCAATATAATCATGGAGAACTTTTGTAGATTTATAAAAGATGGCATGTACCTGAGATTTTCAATCCAAAGAATTATAAAACCGAAGTTTGGCAACTTGAAACAGCTTTGTTCTTTTATTCTAAAATTGCGCATCAAAATTTCAAAATTCAATTTGTCAGTTCTTTTAAGTATTTTATTCTATGTCCACCACACATTTTTAGCCTTAAGAACACATGTATGAAAAAACATTTTCTACGCCATTATATATTCATTCACCACATACTTGTAGTCTTATTTCAATTAATGTGTGAATGGACACATTTAACGTAATTTTAAATTCATCACAATGCTTTATTCTCTTACCGTAAATACGGGTTAGGACACCTTAGAAAGACCCCCACGGAGGGCACTCCGCCCATAGGCCTAGATCCCTCGTGCAGATAATTGGCCTTAATCCCACAACACAACACTCTTAACGTCTGTATGAAGAAATTCGTTCTAAGTAATTTATATTCATCACACACTTATAGTCTGAAAAACTCGCGGAATGTTTGAAAGAATATGCTCTACGTGGTTCTACATGTATCACACCCTTTAAGTCTTAAGAACAAATTGAATACTGTATGAAAGAACACGTTTTACCTAATTCTATATTCATCAAACCTAGTCTTAAGAACGCAATGAATAACGTATGAAAGAACACGTTTTATATATCCTATATTCCTCATGCCCTTGTTGTCGTAAGAACATACTGAACTGAATGTATGACCGAGCACTTTTTATATAACTGTCTCTTCAAAATTCTCACGAACCTTTTCACCAGCGAGACATGGTCCTAAAAGTATTTTGGTTGGAGCACGCTCTAAATTAGTCATCTGTAGATTTTCTACTATTCAAAAATCTAAAAAAAATTCTTCCCTTAGCGCATTATTTAAAATACAATCTTTAAGAACAATTTGCTTTCTTTAAAGCAAAAATAAAATAAAATAAAAATACTTGCCAAAACTTTACTTTTGTCACTTTATATTCTGATCGACATATGACCCAGAACCTTGTCCGCAGGTCATACATATATGTACGCAGTGAGAGGAAACAAAACGCCATTCATTTAATACGTGTGCCTCACGGAAAATTAGCCGCAGAATTGCGGTGAACCCCTATTTTTCATCTACTATTATCCTTGTTACAATACGTTTGAATTTTTCAAATCCTCTAATTTTCTTTTAGCTGAAGAATAAGAGATAGCGACATGATGATTGCTTCCGTTACTTAATTTAGCTTGACAGGAAAGCTTTTGAGTATATTTTTGTGTTTATGAAGAGAGTGTCCAGTTTTTCAAGGTTTAAAAAAAGAGATTAATGGACAACGTTCAGTGGCAAAACACGGTACGACCGTCAAATCAGCGAATTATTTTTGGTGCCAGGTTTTACGCATGATGCCAAATTACGTCATCGACGTAGTTGAAACCATCATTTAATATCATTATCAAGTACATATTAGGATTATTATTATAATTAAAGAAATTTCATTTTTCTTGGTAACCATATTGACTATTGGCTGTTCATTTGGCGGCAGTACCGTGTTCTGAGATAGACACAACGAACAATACAGGATGTCCCATAAATGTTGCTGCAAACTTCTAGTGGAGGTTAACAGGTATGGGAAAATGGCATTTTTGACCCCACATTGCTGTGTTATTTTGAAACCGTATGATGTGTCTTACCTCTCCTAGAAGCTTCTCGCAATATTTATAGGAAACCCTGTATTCTGAAATATGAAGAAAAATTGCGTACAATGCAGGAACTTTTCAAAAAACAGAATGTTTTTGCAGTAAGAACTCCTTATAGCATCTCTTTAATCTATCGACTCCAAATGCCCCGACAAAAATAAGCAAACCTAACTTTCCTTTATTCTTCATTAAAGACATCGAGCTGGGTAAAAATGTATGCATTCATCACACCCTACTCCACTAACACAAGCCATCGTCATAAGATCACACTGAATGTATGAAACGAAAACAGTTTTTTTTTTCTTTCTATCTCTCGCTTCTCTTATTCTCTCTCCAAGGTTCACATTGAAAAGAGATAAAAGAGAGCCTATTCACCTATGCTCCGATAAGGCTGAGCCCCAAAAATATTAATCCTCCTTTATAGATGATAAGGCCCAGAAGTATTTACATGCGAAATCCATTTGGGTCTTGATAAGCTTTCGGTCCGGGCCAGATAGGGCCCTTTTTGTCAAAAGTGTGAGAGGCCCTAGCGATCGAGGTGATAGGAAATGCGACGTTTTATCATTGGTTCATTTTCGGGAAGACCGGTTCTTTTTACGTCATTTGAGTGATACGTGAGAAATATATAGCATTTTTTTTTCTTATAAAATTTATAAAGGAGAGATAATGTGTCGTAGACGTGTTCGAAATTGCTTTTCATTAATTTTTCATCATTTTATGTGTGTCAGACAATTGGTTTCTATGCCGATGGTTTTGGAGTTCTTTTGCCGTAGTATGATAGAAAACATTTCACACTGGAGTTTGAGAGTTGTATGTTGTCAAATGTTTCACTTGACTAGCGACAGTGTCTTGTTTCTTATAATTCGTTTATTAAAGATTGGTTAATACCAAGATCTTGCCGAATAGGAAAATATTACTGTACAACTGTGTTTTAAATTAAGTTTGCGTAGTGTGTGTTGCCAAACTAAAGCTAAAATAATTCGGATATTTTAGTAGTTGTCATACTATACATTTTATTACTTATTTTCATTGCCTGTTTTCAGATGATTTCGCTAAACTAATGATAGTATCTTTCGTCTTTTATTTTTAACCCTCCAAGCGGCTGAGACGTAAAATCCCGTCATCTGTAAGAGTTGTTCAAAGCGGCTGAGACATAATTTTCTGCTCCCCTTTTTCTGCTTCGAAAGCGGCTGTGACATAAAATCCCGTTACTGCTTACCCCCACTCGCCAAAACACCTGTGACACTTAGATTAATGGATTGCAAAGGAGGGGAGAGCGCACAATGGCCAAGACACACCTCCGATACTTTAATTGTAGCTTTCAACACCCCACAAAATTATTTACAGATGTGGTGACCATACCTTTTCTAACTAAAGAAGAGAGAGGCCGAATGCTTTCGGTATTTTTTCAGATAAGTAATCTTTTGAACCGGAGTCCCTTCTAAGCATGGTTGGGCACGGGAAATAAGTTTGAATATTTCGTATTTTTCAAAGACCTCCAGGATACTTTTTCATTTATAATAACTTTAAATTTTTAATTAAAATAACAAATTTTGAGTAAATATTTTACTTCTTTCAAATGTTACTTGAAAAGGAAAAGGTGTTGCCTCGAATACAACAAAACATTTGGCATATAAAAATAAAATATTTTATTAGAAGAGACCGATTTAACATATATGGGGTCTTGGGAACGCATGCTTACGGATGAAGAGGGGCTTTAAAGAAATGTAGTGCATATTATTATTTAAATTAATACAAATTTACATGTCATAAACCACTCCTGTATAAATATTAACTCTGTAATTATCCTATTATATAGTTACGCTGATACGTGACTCACTCGCTAACAAATCCGGTCCGGCCCCTTCCAAACAAAACTTTTACCGTCATTAATCCAAACAGATTAAAAAGTTACTGTGTAAAAATTTAATGAAATTCACACAGTTCGTGCGATCGGCTTGAAAATTTTCATAATTATGTAAAAAAATATTTAAAAAAGATCTGCGCTATTTTAAAAATCTGAAAATCCACCCGTTCTCTCATTTTTAAGCAATTTTTTGCTATTTTCAGCTTCATTTTATTGCGCATTTAATCGCGTTAAGTTTCCAGTAAAATGAAAATCAAACGTCAATAACAGAGGACTAAATTACAAGACAGTCGGAACACGTACTCAACTTCCCTCACTATTTTTAGGAGAGTCCAATGTCACTTAGGTTAAATGTTTATCTTACATTTCATTGTTTACATCAATAATACTTACTATAAGGACGTTTTGGCAACCAACTATGTTTCCGGACTATTATTTTTCCCATTCCAATTTTAATGAACTAACGCATTATGTAGAAGCTGCCTGGTGTTATAAAATAAAGACAACTTCTACATAATGCGTTAGTTCATTAAAATTGGAATGATAAAAATAATATTCTTGAAACATAGTTAGAAACCAAAACGTCTTTATACACTGCTGGCCATCGTAAATGCAACACCCTGAAGGAAGCATGCAAATAATATGAAATTTACAACATGCATTAGCTGAGGTGAGATATGCAAAATGATTAGAATTTCAGCGCAGACGCGACATCAAGCGCGCCTGTGGCGCCACCTCAAAGCGCTATTTAAGGCTTGGAGATTTCGACGGTTTCAAGTACAGTGCAATTGTGTTTTTCTTGCTTCTTTTTTCAAAAAAACGATAAATTATGCCTCGTAGGAAACAACGATCATCTTTTGATCAAGTATCCGAGTTTGACAGAGGAAGGATAGTGGCATACCGAGATTGTGGGTTATCTTTCAGGGAAATCGGTCGTCGTATTGGACGAAACCAAACAACTGTGATGCGGATATGTGATCGTTGGGTGCAGGAGGGTACGACGGACAGACGTGATCGACCGCATCGACCTCAGTGCACCACGTCACGTGATGACAGGCAGATTGTACGCATGGCAGTGACGGACCGCTCAGTCACATCACGAACCATATCACAGCAGATTCAGTCTGTAACGCATCATCCAGTGTCTGCGCGTACCATTCGACGTCGTTTACAGCAGAATGGTCTGTCCGCAAGACTTCCGTTGCTTTGTCTACCTCTGACGCGGAACCACAGACGTCTCCGCCGCCAATGGTGCGATGAAAGAAGGATGTGGACGACAGAATGGAATGAAATTCTCTTTACTGACGAGTCACGCTTCTGTATGCAACACCACGACGGTCGGATTCGAGTCTGGAGACACCGTGGAGAGAGGATGCTGAACAGCTGCATTATTGCACCGTCACACTGGTCCTGCACCGGGTATTATGGTATGGGGCGGTATCGGATATCTCTCTCGCACTCCTCTAGTACGCATTGCCGGTACTTTAAACCAGCCAGCGCTACATCTCCGAGGTGTTGGAGCCAGTTGTCCTTTCTTACCTTCAGGGCTTGCCAACAGCCATATTTCAGCAGGATAATGCACGGCCACACGTGGCACGCATTGTCCAAGGGTTCTTCGTCAATCACCAGATTGAATTGCTTCCCTGGCCGGCGCGCTCTCCGGATCTTTCGCCGATAGAAAACATGTGGTCCATGGTTGCTCAACGACTGACCCAGAGTTCATCCCCAGCTGTCACACCAGATCAACTTTGGCAACGTGTGGAAGCTGCTTGGTCTGCTGTACCCCAAGAACACATTCAAAGTCTCTTTGAATCAATGCCGAGGCGTGTGGCCAGCTGTGATCTCCAACAACGGCGGCTACTCTGGGTACTGATTTTGGCAGGAACCACGCTTCATAGAATGCTGTAAATTTAATCATTTGTTACTTGGTCAACATGTTATCTACACAATAAATTTTGTTGTGATATCTCTTGTTTTCCTTGGTGTTGCAATTTGGGTGGCCAGCAGTGTAGTATTTTTCATGTAAACAATGAAATGTAAGGTAAATATTTAAGCAAAGTGACACTGGGCCCTCCTAAAAATAGTGAGGAAAGTTGAGTATGTGTCCAGACTGTATTGCTGTAAACTAGTCCTCAGATATTGATGTTTCAGTTTGATTTTACTAGAAAATTAACACGATTAAATGCGCGATCAAATTTATCAGTAAAGCTCTATTCCGTCCTAAAGATTAAAACAAAATTAAAATAACTAGTTGAAAAGAACAGTGAAAGAAGATAAAATAAAATAAATAGTGAAAGAACTAGTGAATAACAGTGAAAGAAGAAGTAAGATAAAATAAAATTAAATCCCAGTTGGATTCAGTGGTGATGATTCCCTTTCTGTGATCTGTGGGTCTCGTCCCACCATGGCCCCAGTATGCACAAGGGACTGAAAATGGTAGATGGCTGAAGAGTAAAAGTCGAGGGTTCTGGACTACCGCGCGGCTGTCTCTCTAACGGTCTAGGGTTTCGGGCGGTTTCGCTAGATGTCTCGTGAAGACGCGGAAGAACACCTGAAAAAATCCTCCGACCAAGGCATTCCGACTTGGCAAATACCCTGAGTGCAGGCTTGCAATAAATGCACTACACTACACTCTATGATCTGTGTGGTTTCCCTGCTCACCTAGCTGGTCTTTGAATAATCTGCCGGTTTAGCGGAGTGTTCAAAGATCCACGCTAAGAAATTACACATGTAAGAGAAGAGGAATCTTCTCAAAATCGCCTTTTCAGTAATGAATGATGAGAGCAACCATCCTAAACCTGGTTTCAGACGATTAGAATTATTTAATCAAAATTTTAAATTTAAGAAGATCCATTTTTCTTACAAAATTTCTCGCATATTGCCTCCTGCCGTTGAAACTTCTCAGGATCCTCCACTGTCTTAGTTTTACCCTAACTACAACATCTTTCCAGAAAAACTAACTTCCCACATTGAACTGCAAGATTCTTTGTTGTTGTTTTGGTGTTATGTGGTGTGTGTGTGTGTCAGTTCATTTATGTAAATATGTATACATGCTAGAAAAACTTTTCAACCTGTAAAGAATTAAAGAAATTGTTACGTAAAGAAATACACAGAAATAGACCAATTTGTATAAAGCCAAAATTTTTCATCTTAGATTTCGAGGCATTTAAATTTATACCGGATCACATCGAAAGCGTCAGTTTGTCATCGATTTATTATTTTATTATTGCTGCTTTTAATTGAACAATACGAATTTTAATTTCTATTTTTATTCTATATTAGCTGATGTACCCGCTCATCACACGGGAATAGAGATTACTTTAACAATTGGTTAAACTAAGCTGCCAAATAGGCGAAAAAGTAAATAAGTAAAATTTCCAATTACCTAAATTTAAAAATAAAGATTAATTTTAGTGTAATTGTTTAAAATATGAAGTTCAAATCGAAGCGCTGTTGCAAATCAAAGCCATGATACGTATAACCACATGGAGGGAGAGAGGGGGATTTTCGTTTGATTATTTTGAGAAATCGCAAAATTATTAAATGTTTAATTCGATTTTCAAGTAATTTATTTTTACATATACATAACATGTTATAACTAGCTGCGTATCAGTTCTTCACGACGAAGAAAGTAATGATTTTTTTTTTACACATGCATTTTAAATTATTCCAGCTATACAGAAACTGAAAAAATGCAGAAAACTTTTACTCGAACCTAGCGTTATGGATATTAAAATATGCTGTCATAGCTAGCTCAATTGTCATACGATGACCCAAAAGCTATATTGGCAGTGTTAACGATCGGGTGACAACCCTTTCTTCTTTCAATACACATAAATTAGAAAAATGTTTTAGTTAATTAAGTAATTTAATTTTTCCTATTCATCCTAAAATAAATTTTTAAGGAGTCGTAATAACCTGGTGTGCAGAAAGTGAAAGGATTCGTTTTCACATCTCGGCTGATCAAAAACCGCTATATGTACATGGCGCAAACGTGAACGATAAATCTGTGGGTCCGCAGCTCCTCTAGCTGTATATAGGCTGGTATACGGACGAGAGTTGCGGATCCGAAAATAACATCCTTTTGGGTGATGCCCTACACTAAAAAAAATTTTGTGGATTACTAAGAAATCTCTTTGAAACAAAGATGCTATAACTTTTCTTAGTATTGCTGCTAAATAAAGTCATGTAAATCAATTGGCAAACATGGCTTTATTTAGTAGTAATACTAAGAAAAGTTATGGCATCATACTAAAAAAATCTGGAGTGCCTCCACTCGACTTTCTGAAGACTTACGATTAGATCATTACCAAGCATTTAAATAAATTTTAATCGATGAATAATTCAAACATATATACCAAATTGAAACTCAATCGAATGCACCATTTAAACGCCAGCATACTTTCAAGACTTTCTCCCCATATACTATAATGTCAAAGAAATCTTTGTCGTAGCCCTGTAGAAAAACTATAAGTCCTATATACACCAAAATCACACACACACACACACACACACACACACATCTCGTAAAAACAGCATAAATAAATTCAGAAGACCTCAAAATGTGTAAATACATCAAAGTCTCGAAGTCGAATTTTTTCATGATTACAATACTCCTTACATTTACATGTTCGGATGTCGTTCCTTACATTTTACATGTTCGGAAAGTAACAAGTAATGGAATCATTGTTTCCTAGAGATTTCTTGGTAATCAACTGATTTTTTTTTAAGAGTGTAAATTGTAGGGAAAAAAAGATTTTTGACGATCCCCAAGTCTGGCATAATAGCTATAAATCAGTCCCGTACTGCTAAGCTGTCAGTATTCGGCTATTAAAAAAAAAAAAAAAAATCAAATTATTAAGCAGAAAGGCTTAATTTAAAATGCAGACTTTTTCAAAGAAGGAAAGCGTTCCAAATGAGTTAAAAGGTTACTCTACCAAATTATATATGTCATAATCTAAATAGGTTTGCAAATTTTTGCGATTTTAAATCGTTTGAAATAGCTTCTCGAAATTAGTTCGTCGTCTAACATTATAGATGTTCTATAGAAGTTCTATCGTCTAACATTATAGATGTGAAATAAATATCATGGCAAGTTGTCCCCCAAAGAGTTTTTGACCACAGCATTTTCTATGTCTGAGAAAAACGCCCACTTTTGTGTGCTGCACGGACTTTTTTTACAGGCACGTAGCCAAAGGGGTGCCAGGTGGGGCTGAGCCCCATCTCCCCTAGAAAATTTCACATAAAAAAAGTTTAATGCAGATGCTTTGAAAAATTTTTGTATATAAGGTAAAGTTATCAAAGTTTTATATCAAAGTTTTTTATATCAAAGTTTTATATATACAAAGTTTTTCTTTGTAATACTCTGTCATTTTTGTTTTGTGTTCTCATCTTCCAAATATGATCCAAAGATGACAACTTTAAATCCATTCTGTTTAAGCCAAGGAACTTTTACTTCTTGGAAGCCGTTTGGACTTTTCAGAATTTATTTAATTATAAACTTATGCTATTATTTAATGAAGAGAAATATAGATAAAAATGTTATCATTCAAAAAAATATAGGATGCCACCCCACTTAAGTTAGGGTCCCCCCCCCCTGAAAAAAAGAGGGTGCCCCCCTGAATAGAAAATCTGGCTACGGGTCTGCTTTTTTAGTGGGCCATAAAAGAATGAACAACTTCACTTTGAGACAAAATATTCTGGATTTGCTACATTAATAAGATTAATAACAACTGGGAATTTTTTGGTAAAAATCTCAGATGGCATGAATCCTAGGTGTGTTACTTTCTCAGATTCGTGCTCTTAATTTTTCTTGGAATTTTTTCGCATATGCAGAACATAAATAAAGGTCTTTAAAAACGTTTATTATCTAACAAAGATTAATATAGATATTTCATTTAACAAATTTACTAAACAAGTCCTTTAAATGAAACATCGAAGAATTTTTAATTTTTATTTTTCTCGTACGCTTGAGATAATTTAAATGAAAGCTTTATTACCTTACACTCAAGTACATTATACTCTCTCTCTCTCTTCTCTCTCTTTTTTAACTGTCATATTTTTTTGCATTACAACTTCAAAAATGATCGAGTGAAAGCCAAATTTCCTATTTCTCTTTCCTAACTAACTGTATAAACTTTTATGAAAAAATGCACAGTTCGAAAAAAAATATAAGAAATAATAATAATTATATGGAACACTTTGCACATTTTATGAAGGACAGCGTCTTATATAAGGTTCAGGTAAATGGGATATATCTGACATTGGACACTTTATTGAAAATATGTACACGGGGTCTTATCGCATGAGCAAATCGGAGCTGTGTCCAGGGCCTCATCTTGAAAGGGGCCCATTAGATATATTATTTTTCGTTCATTTCTATTAAAGCTTTATAAAGAAATTTTTCAGATAAAGAAGTATAGTAAAAAGATAATCACTAATTTTACTATTTTTAGAGCACAAGCGTCACTCTCACTACCTGCTCATTATGAGAGGGGACAAAAAACAAAATATCTCTTTTTCCAATCTTCATCAGACAAAAATCTGGCTCTGGGTGAGTGTACATGTAAGCCACCGAGAAAAGAACTTTGGTTTCCTACAACGTTGCGTACATTCCCGAGTATTTAGGGGGGAAAGAGGTGAGGTAGACCAGTTGCTCAGATTCACCGGACATGTGCTCCTACAATACAAAGTAATTTATCAGGCGGTAGGTAGGTTGTCACGTCGGCAGTTTGTTAATTACCTTGTTCCCCACGCCTTCCATGCGGAAATGGGGGGAAGCAGCATTTTCGAGTGATTCTTGTGCATTTTCGAGAGATACAGATCCCATACACTGGAACTTTTTTGAAGTTATCACTAGGCAAACTCCAAGCCGCTCGGAGGGTTAATTGACTAAATAAATGATTGATCTTAATACCAAGCTCAGAACTCAAAAAGCAACACAGTTATATTTTAAATTAGAGTTCGTGTATTGCATGATGTGAAATCCAAACTCAAATAACTCGAAGAATGTTAAAATGCCTTAAAATCCATCATTAATTAGCTGTTCTCTAATCATTTGTTGGATACCAACACAGATAGGTGTGATCATTTATTAGGTATCTGCTACTGACGTTCCATGCAACACGCTAGCATGACGCAAATTCACTGCAGTAACAGAAATATCCCCAGGCAGCACACACTGATTCTCTGAACGTTCAGAGAACACTACTGAACGTTCTCTGAACGTCAATAGACGGCCAGAAAACTTTCGTATGGTGCTTGAATTGCTTTAGAAGAATGAAATATCCCAGCAAACACACACAGGTTATCTGAACGTCTATTGACGTTCAGAAGACATTTTCTGAACGTCTTCTGAATGTTAATAGACGTTCAGAGAACCTGTGTGTGTTTGCTGGGATAATTGGAAAACAAGTTCATACAACTGAACGATATTGTATGGTAGTTCCATCTCACATCTCATTTCCGAATACATCCGAAGCGTATCCTAGTACCCAGACAACACGGATAGGTTCTCTGAACGTCTATTGACGTTCACAGAACGTTTCCTGGACGTTTATAGACGTTCAGAGAACCTGTGTGTGCTACTTGGGTAGCACAACTAGTTCAAAAACTTTCAGAAGACGTGTTCTGAACGTAAAAATAAGTGTTTTGAATCTGTTATGAAATTTTTTAGAACTAGTTGTGCTACTAGGGTAATTACGCACAGTTCAAGTTCAGCAGTGGGCTGGACAGGCTATGCTATCGATCTGCTGATTTTTCAGATTGAACTGTTTAATGTTCTATTTTTGTCCTTTCTACTTTTGTCCTTTCTACAGTTTATTTCTGGTATCGCCGAAAAAGAATTTTCTTTTCGAATGACATATTATTTTTTAGTAAAAAGCTACTTTGATAACACGAAAGAAGAACTTCCAGAGGCTAATGCAAAATAGTTGAAACTTTAGAAAGATCACCCTGACTACACCGGCACGAAAAGATAGCAGCTCGGGGATGAAAAAAGCGAATAAATAAAAAGAAATCAATCACGAAAAAAATATATATAAAAAAGCATACAAAAAATATAATAATAATAATCCTTCGTTCACCTCTCAGACCACGTATCTGCAAGAAAATCCTGCTAAGCTACCAAAGATTCATATATCAATCGAACAAACTCGCTCACGGGCGAAAGCATGATTGGACGAAAAAAGGGGGGAGGGCACAATCCCCTCCCCCGCTGACCACACATCGCTCCGTGTTTCACAGTTTCTTATCGGTGTGTCCATTATTTTGTGATAGAACGTCTCCCACAATGGAGCGTTCGAAAAGCCCGAAGGGGAGTTTTCGGGCAGACGCGGGGGTGTACACATACACACACACACGCACATATATATATATAAAGATAAGTATATATATAAAAGTGTATATTTATCCTCGGACAGGTATTTTGTCATCCGTCCGCTATCGGTGTTCCCAATCAGTGTCCATTTAGGCTAAGGTGACAAGTTTTAGAAGAAAAATTATCAACCGTTTTAAAAGATGATGGTCAGCGGGTGGCGAGGTGGAAATGAGATAGCGCCACCGTTCGGCGTTTTCGGCAGTGATTTATCATGCACTTATCTCGTGCAGAAGCCTGTACGGGTGTTCTCTCTATATAAACAGAAATAACGGAGAGAGAAAGAGAGTATCTGGAACTAGCCATCGGACGGAGCCCAAAGCTGTTAAAGCGAAAAACGCCTTTTCAATTTCTTGATTTTTATTTTTATATCCACTCGCTTAGAGTATATTTTATTTAAACTTTGTGTTTATGTTCTAGGTACATCGCACTGCTTCCCTTTGTTTTAAAGATGCGAGGATTACCGCCCGTTCAGGAGCGCTGTCTAAAACAAATCTTTAAAAAATATCCGGAGACTGCCATATGTCGTGTTTCGTTGTTGATTCTGTGTTGAAACATGTGAAGACATAATCAAGTAACAACAGATGATTTCTGTCAATCTATAATTTGTGATGTGGGGCAAGAAAAATTCACTAGCCCCACTAATTGAGATGGGAGAAGCTTGTTCGATATTCATTCTACGCTTACCAAATGTCTTCAGATTCTCAGAACGTTTAGGATATTCAGAAAGTCGTTCTTCTAAGTAGATCATTGGAACTAGTTTCTCCCAAAATGCTTTAAAACATAATAGTGCACTGCTGTAGATTTTTTGTTTGTTTGTTTTGTATCTAGAAATTAATCATCGACAACAAAATGGTGTCATCAGAATACTCTACCAAATCAAATAAGCAAACGAGCCTCTTACAGATAGGTCCATGCATGTAGGGAGTATGCCTTTCGATGCTTGGTAGCGGTTTACTTGGGAAGGGAAAGTTTTCTTAGTCAGGTTCGTTCCGAAATAGCGAGAGCCTACAAGCTTTAAGAATGAATTTACTCTTCAACATATTCTTGCAATCAATTCGATTTATTCAAAACTTTATTACCAATTTTTTCTCTTGTCTGCTGAGTCTTCAACTTTATACACGCTGTCCAGGAAGAAACATTTTCATTGGTCAAAGTAAATTACTGCTTTAGTTAACTGTAATTCCAGAATCAGTAAAAGGCGGAGAGCCTGAGGAGGGAAAAGTCTCCTCAGTGAGGTCCGTTCCTAATTAAGTGAGGATTGGAGCGGGGCCATCGTGATTCTACAGGGCCTGCTTATGTACTCCGAAAGAGGTCTACGGATGTTTCCTCATTGGTTCGATTCGGCCGTTAGATGACGTAGCTAAGTGCTGGAACCAATAAGTGAGCATCCGTAGGCCTCTTTGAATGACTCATCGGAGTGCACAAACAGGCCCGGTAGAATCACGATGGCTCCGATTGGAGGCTTTAAGAATGGACTACGAACTAGGATGACGATCATCGACTAGCGGTAGACCAGCGAAATAGCGTCAGCTTCTCAAAGGTAAATACTCGACCTTCTTTTAATGATTAGCTACATAAGCGCCCTCTAGCACCGCATAGCAACTAATCATAATGCAATCTACTACAGATTCATGCATGCGCACATCATAAACTTGATGATTACGTCTCACAGCGCTATAATACAGTCAAATTTCGGTTAGCTCTTTTAGAATGCGTCGAGGATCGCCCTATATCCAAGTTCATGGAATCAACTTACAATGTAACATATTCCAGCTATCAATCAGCTTTATTCAAGACATTACGACCAATTTGTTCTCTTGTCTGTTGAGCTGTCAGCTTGACAGATGCTTTCCTGAGAGAAGCATTATCATACGGCGGAGTAAATTGCTGTTTTCATTAACTCGAATTACGAATCAGGACTTTAAAAAAGGCGGGAAATTCCAAATCGTGGGCAGATTTTATCTCATCGTGATAGGACCATCAGTCGGACCGCAGCAATCCATGGGCAGCATTAACGCCAGCGTTATCGAAATCTAATGCTACAACTATCCCCCCCCCTGGCCCATCATGCACATTAACAGCCTCATCTCTAATTGGTGAGTGCCTTCATGTTTTGATACTTGTGCTCGCATAATGCATCCACGCCCAAACCGTCCGCAAATGTTTTGTGACCCGAGATAGTACGTGCATGCATACGTTTACACTGAAAAAAAAACGCGATGCTTGTCGCCTATCGCTGCCCTATCGTCGCAATAAATCAGTCCATTTGTAAGAAGGACTATATTAAAGATAAGATGCGGTGTGTATCAGAGGCTAGAAAAAAAAAAAAACAACACAAGAAAGAAATCTAATCGAATGGCTGAGACGGGGCGCAAACGCAGACGTGAGACTCATGCCGAATTTCGACGCCGTAATGCTGTTTTTCTTTCACAATTTGATGGACACCTTCGATAACGAGCACCATAATGGCGGGTTCGTCGAGGTTTATCAGTTTGGGGTGATGAATACTCTTTTTCTCCGGTTGGCAAAAGGTGCTGGTGGTGGTGGTGCTGCGAATTCCGCGGTAAAACAGTTTTTGTGTAATCCCGACAAGTGGCGTGGTGTTTCTTGAAGAATTGTTTTTAAAAACTCCTTCACAGGGTTTGTATCACTCTTTAGGGTGGAGTAAGAACTAGTGATCTAGCCAGGTTTTTCAGTTTAGGGAACAGAAGAGGAATCTACAAATGCAGTCGAACTCGAGTACAGTGACAACTCTCCGTAGAACGGATGCCTACCTATAACATCACTCAGTTGTATCATAGATAATTATCTAGTCTCATTAGTGACGTTATAACCTAGTTGTAATTTATGTAAATTAGCTACTATCGCTATTTAACAACCAACATTTTTGGGAAAGAAAATACTTTCGAAATAGTTTTGTGACACGATGAAAATAATAATTAAATTCATCAATCACTTAGTGAAAATATTGCCAACCAAATTTTTATCGAGTATTTATTTTATGTTTCTATTTTCTCTTATTTAAATACATGCGTAAATATGTATATTATAGTCAAACGTCGTTAATACGCCACTAAAATGACTTACTAACCGAAGGGGCTTATTAATCGGAGTTTATATAAGTAAAGTGAAGTTCCAAATGCTTATCTGATAAGTGTGTTTGTTATTAATTTACTCTATAAATTATATATATTAGTATAATAAGAATTTAAACTAATAAAATAGGGGACAAATTAAGGAAAGTATAATGAGCAAATACAGTACGTATAGTACTTATTATTTAGTTATACAATCTGTCATCGAACGAAAGTCGCAACGAAGAATAGTTCTGAAAAAATTCACAAAGTTCGTTCATAAGAGAAACAACCTTTATGAGGAAAAATGATGACAGTCGTGCTCAATAAAAATTAAGTGGTTTTGGTAAATAACCCTCCCAAAAAAATTAGAAAGAGTGCTCATATTTCATTTTTAAAAAGGATCCCTTAAGCGGAGTAGAGGGAAAAAATGCAGATGCTATAAGCGGAATACAGTATGTGAAAAAGCGTGTAAAAACATAGGGACTCTTCTGGAAGATGACGTAATATACGACGTGACCGCTTATCCAGGTAATTCACTAACGAGTTACTACATTACTTTTTGGAACAGAGAATCAATGCAAAACCAAATTCTTAATATAACAAGTAAAAAACCAAATATATTTTCAAAATTAAAATACAGCCATAACATAATGTCATATCAATGACTGATAAACATATTTCCATAATATTCAGATTACACAAGCAAAGAAAAAACCTAACGGATAATAAGCAGAAGAGATTACATAAAATATATATATATATATATGAAATCCCTCCTAAAGTTTTCCATTTCCGCTATATCTGCGCTTAACAAAACTCACAATACCATATCTAAAGATGTTTCCCATCGAAGATAACTAATGTATTACATTTCGGAGATCCATTCAACAGTAAAAACTCTATTTTATAACAATAGTTTTAAAAAAATAGCTACAATGCAATCGCTTCTCTCGAAAATTAAAACTCGAGAGACAGAGTGAGTGAGGTTTATCTCTTCCAAAATCTGGGAACTTTTTTCTATCTCTCTCTTTTTTTTTTTTTTTTCATCCCACAATTCCTTTCGCTTCTTTTTTGAAAGACAATTATACAAACCAAAAGATGAATCTCTCCACATCTGATAAAATTCCCTTTTTACCCTTTTATTTTTTTTTCCTTCCCTGCCACTATCACCCACTACTCCAGCAAGGATCCTAGTGTGATAGTAGGGTGTTCCTGAACTGACTATTATCAGTTCGGGGGGGGGGGAGGGAAAAATTCGGGGAGGGGAATTCCAGTAAAAAATGGGAGATCACAATGGGAATAAAATAATAATATATATATATGTTTTAAAAAAGTACATCTATCCACTACCGAGATAACATCCAGTTCGCTTTTTATTCTTTTTCTGAAGAGCTAAAAAGTAGATTCATTTACATTTGTCATTTAGATGGTTTTGTTTTAATTTTTTTGACTTTATTACTTTTTTTTTACATATATTATTAGTTCTTTTTTTGTGTGTTAAGTGTGGTGCTCTCGTAATTTTTGTAGGGCCATTGCACGCCGTGAATGTTGCTGATTCCCGCGCTTTTTATCGGTAGTTTGTTTGAAGAAGGGGAGTGCTTCCAAAGTGCTTTATGTTCTTTTTTTTAAATAATTATTGGGGAGCAGTTTTTGAAGCAAAGTGGGATTTTTTTTTAATGGAAGGGTTATGGGTGTGTGAAATCTCCTTTAGGCCTTGCTATAAGTAGGATTTTAATAAAGATTTCGTTGTTTAGTGTTTGAAAACGTACACCCATTAAAAAAATATTCGAGTAATAGCCAAATTTCCTATTTTAGTTTTGTAAATAATTAATTAGCTTTTGCAAAAACACAAAATTAGGAATAAATAAGAGAACTTATTGTTATACACTCATGTCCATAAATTAAGGATAATTCAGAATCACACAGAAATTGATCTCTAAAATAAAAATTTCGCCTGTGGAATGATCACACACACCTTGAAGAAGAATATGCAAATTACAGGAAACCACCAGATGGCGTGGATGGTACGTCACAATGACGAGAGTGTAAGAGAGGGGTATATAAGGAATGGTGGCAAAGAAGTAAAATTGTTCACAAGCGCTGTGAAAGCCTTTCAGTGCAAAAACCGCATAGTTATGGCACAAAGGAGGCATTTGGATGATGTTTTACGTGGCAGAATTATCGGACGACTGGAATGTGGACGTACACAGCTGGAAGTATCCGAGGAACTTGGAATCGCCCAGAGTGTCATCTCCAGGCTTTGGCAACGATTCCAAGATGATGGTAATGTGAGTAGACGTTACAGCACAGGTCGCCCCCGAGTTACAACGCCGAATGAGGACCGCTATTTGGCAGTTACTGCCAAAAGAAACAGACGGAGTACAGCATCAGACCTGTCTCGTCAGCTCTCTTCAGCTACCGGTACGACAGTTTCAAAGCATACCGTGTACAGACGCTTAGGGCACATTGGTCTATATGCTCGTAGGCCTGTCAGATGTGTTCCACTTACCGCAACTCACTGTCGCCTGCGATTAACCTGGAGTAGAGAGCATGCATTGTGGACACCGCAACAGTGGTCTTGTGTGATGTTTTCCGACGAGTCAAGGTTTAGTTTGGAGTCTGATTCTCGCCGGACATTCATCTGGAGAGCGCCAGGTACCCGTTACCACCAAGAGAACACCATTGAAAGACACCGTTACGGTGGTGCAGGATGGCTCGTTTGGGGAGAAATTATTCTTGGTTCCAGAACTGACCTGCATGTTCAGAGTGTAACGATGACAGGCCACATCTATCGGGATGTCATTCTGGAACAACATGTACGTTTGTTTCGGGGCGCCATGGGTGCTGAATTTGTGTTTATGGATGACAACGCCCGTCCTCACCGTGCAAACATTGTAGACGAATGCCTTCAATCGGAGGATATCACCCGTATGCATTGCCCAGCATACTCACCGGACTTGAATCCAATAGAGCATGTGTGGGATATGCTTGGCCGACGAATTGCAGCCCGTCAACCCCCACCCACCTGTCTACCGGAACTTCGGAGTGCATTGCTTGATGAGTGGTGTAATATTCCCCAAGATCAGATTGATCATTTGATACTCAGCATGCCTAGGCGTTGTCAGGCCTGTATTGCATCGTCCGGGAGACATACTCCGTGTTAAACATCCTACTGACCATGTTATACTGTTTTTTGTAAATAGGTTCTTTTTTGAAATTTGGTCAAGGGAGTAAAACTTGCAATTTTTATTAATT
>JAWZYV010003522.1:0-13822 GCA_038373885.1 Cheiracanthium punctorium | reverse complement strand
AAGTGAGATAACGGCTCTCCAGCCATAAATCTCCAAAAACCCGCCCCTCTTGAGGGGGGTCTTCAAACTTCAAACTTCAAATAAAACAATGAAAACTGATGCGTTTATCTTATTTTTTTTTATTTATATATAAATTTTAATTTAATCTTATGAATTGGAAGGCTCACTACTTTATCCATGGACAATCCGTAATGTTTCAGTTTCAATCGAAGCTGTGTTACTTTCGGAATCAACTACACAGTCCGCTCCGCAACCTGCTGTAGTCTGAGTCCGTTTTTGCAGCGGTCCCACTAGCGGACAGTGAAAAATTAATCCGTATTGTCTTTGAATAAAAATTCAAGTTATTAATCTGAATTTATGATGTAGAAATTAAAATCTACCCTGTTAAAATCATTTTAGATTGAAATTTATCTTGCGCATGCGGTGTAGAAACAAGTATCAACCACCGAGTGACCATTGATCTTTCTACGCCTCCTTTCCCAACAGCAGTGATGCGTTAGGGTACCGCGCGCAGGCTGGCAAATGTTAATTCTCTCTTTTTAATGGGAATTGTCTAACCCAAAACAAAATGACTGGTAACGTAGGAATGGAAAATTTGATCCCCATAGTAAATCGCCTCCAAGATGCGTTTACTAAATTAGGGGTAAATCTATCGCTAGATCTGCCTCAAATTGCCGTCATTGGGGGTCAAAGCGCAGGGAAGAGTAGTGTGTTGGAAAATTTTGTGGGGAAGTAAGTGACATTTTTTTTTTTTTCAAAATATTAATATTTATATTGTAGTCTTTGCCTGTACAATTTCAAGAAATGTGTTTCTAAAGACTATGATGCAAACTTGTTTGTCGTTAAAGGTTCTTGGAATTAAAAATTTTGAAATTTTAGTAGTGGAAACCGCCAATAGTCCAAGCGACCTAACTTTAACCTTTCTTAATTTTAATTTAGCAAAAACCTCTTAGATAAAAAATATTTTAATTTAAGAAACTTAAAATTTTGGATAAATTCTGTTAAGTCTGCATTTGTTTATAAATATTATTTTGTTCTTCGATTTGCAATGTACGGATTGTGTTTTATTAATATGTACTTTCAAATAGAAAAGTTATTGCTTAGATAAATCAGTAAAGCTGCGATTCACTAAAGAGTATTAAATAAAAAATATTATTGTATACATTATTATCAATACTATCTACGAAATTTTCTTATCTTATAATTTTTCATATTTATTATTGCATATTTATACTTTAAATGAACATTTTTAATCTGAATAATTAGTTGATCTCTGAAAAACTAGTTTAATTTAAGTAGGAGTTTTTATGAAAGCATAAATTGCATGAACCTATAAAATATATAAATAAAAAATACTTTAGATAATTAAAGAAATAATATTGCAAAATTCTCCATTAAGATACATATCTACTGGATGATATTATGTATGGGACATTTAGGACAGAACAATAGATTTTTTTTTTTTTTTTTTTTCCTGCTGGGCAGTCAGTAAAAATTATGTTCAGTTAGAAAAGCTTAGAGCGAACTTAAGGTACTCTGATATATGGGAGCAGACCATGATTGATTACCCTATTAATTTCTACTATATTCCTGTAACTTTGGCTGCATTGTGTTCTCGTAATAATGCATGATTGTATGTATTTTTTAGGGACTTCTTGCCACGGGGAAGTGGTATTGTAACTAGACGTCCTCTTGTTTTACAGCTAATAAATGCAAATCAAGGTAATTTTAAAATATGCAATTTTACAAGTGTAGTTGAAATCATTTAAATTTTTTCTCTTTTAAATGATGTATAATATTCTTAGTTATAATCTTTTAAATTCTCAGAACATTTAAATTAGAATATATTTAAACTACAGTAATAAGTAATTTAACTTGTATCATTCATTAAAATTTTATAAATAAATGAAAGTGTTCCAGTAAATACTATATATACCACTTAAAAAATGTATACCTGTATTAAAAAATAATCAAGGCTAATGAAACTGATTAGAGTAAAATCTACTTTAAGTACATTCTGCATTATGTAAAAAGTTGTTGATAAATGAAAATAAATCAAAATTCCCAATTTTTGTATTTTGAAAGTAAAATTTGTTTAATGCTTTTAAACAGGTTGTGCTCACCACTGTGCCAAATTTATATTAATTATATTTTAATAAACAACTTCAGCTTTCTAAAAGTAAAAGTACAATTATTAAAAAAAAAAAAAAAAAAAGGAAGAGAGGGAGAAAAAATTGTAAACATTAATTGCTAAATTTATTAACAGAGTTCATATATCAATATTAGGAAAGCTAACAGTTCTATGAACTTTTACAAGTTACCTTTTACTCATGGCTAAAGAATTTAGGATTATATTTCATATTTTGTAATCATAAGATTTTCAGCATTGTTTGGGCCAATCAATTTCTGCTATCCATATGATAATCGTTGTGAATTACTGAACTCAATGGATGAGAAAAATATTTTATTACAAGAGGCTTCATTCTTGGGAAATTCTTCACTATGATAGTTTCACCATTCAATTGGGTTGTCACTTTTTTTACCGAGAGGAAAGCTGAAATATTTTCTCAATTCTTCTCTTTTCACATTGCGTTCTGCTACTGTCATATTATTGTCACCTTCAATCGGGATTAATGCAGACAAAAATTGGGTCCGCTTTACGGCTCCTTCACAAAATTACAATAATTAAAATGGCCCCTTCACAAAATTGCAATTGATTAAAAAGTTCTCTTTCACAAAAATGCAGTTGATTAAAACAATCCTTCATTGGCATTTTATCCTATATTTTAATTTGTTTTGTAATTTATTCTATGAAAAAAAGTGACTTTCACAAAAATTGGTACAGGACACTCCCTCTAATCTGTACAGGTTGGGACTAAGGGTTGTGCAGATTATAGAATTTTGCTGATTAAATGTCATGGGAAAAAATATGTGTTTTACTAAAAAATATTGGCAACAGTATACATATAATTAGGCAGAACTGAAACCAAACTGGTTATCTGTTTCAGCAGAATACACAGTTACAGCATGGCTTTGTGTATGAATCCTTTGAAGCATGTAATCAGGGACGTAGCCAAGGGGGGAACCCCCCCCCCCAATGAGGAATTTTGTCCATACAAAATGTATATTTTTCACTCCTTTATCACACAAATGTATGCATATAAGTGAGTTGCAGTAGTCGTAACCCCCCCCCCCCCCATGAAAAATTTCTGGCTACGCCCCTGCATGTAATACATTGAACTCTGATGTGTTACTTAAAACATCTTGTATAAGTTTGTATATTAACAAAAAATATTCAAAAGGCATGGGTGTTTAAAATATAAAATGTTAAAGCTTTGTAAAATAACACACACTAAAGGTATCAAACCATACATGTGTTTCGATTGAAAAAATTTCAGTCTTCTTCAGTAGCAGTAGAAGTCCATACGCAGACTGGAACAGACTGAAAAAAAGTAATCAGAAACCAAGAGCCAGCTTCAAGTTTGTGTACTATTAATTTTTAAATTTTCTTATATCTAGCAGAGAAGTTGGATATTTGGATATTGGTTGGTATTTCAAATTTCAAAAAATTAACCAGATATTGGATATCCAGTGCATCCCTACAAATAAAGAATTGCAAAAGGTTTATATTGCTTGGTTGGTTAGTTTTTAATTTAATACAAAAAATGCACATTTCACATATCACAATTTAATATTTATTTTAATATTATATATCATTAACCCATAAGTATATATGCGTGAAAATTTCCTGCCTATTATTACCAATGTACAGATGCATGCTATTGTAAAGTAACAAAATGAAAATGGATTAAGCATTTTTTGTGGTAATGGTTAAAAATGGAAGGGTTTGTGATTCAGGTAGTAAGGAGAAGAAATTAGTCCCACTTTTTGCAATATGTAAATAAATTAAAATCATCTCCGTGCTTTTTTCAAGTAAAGTTTTTTTAATAAATCCATGTAAACAAAAAAGAAAAAAACCTGATTGAAACGTAAAAAGTAACTGATTAATTATTATTTTTTATTATTCTTCCCTTCTTTCCTTATCAACAGTGTTTGATGTATCTGGAAAAAAAAAATTAAATTGAAAAGTTATTTTTGAATCTGCTGTAATTTGTTTTAATTGTGTTTAAAGTCCACTGAGATCTGACTAATTATTCAGTGGCAAATTCATTTTAAATCAGTTTAAATATTTACCATGCAGATAATTTGGATGTGCTAAAGTAATAGTCTAAAAAATAATTGTTTGTTGGCTTTTCTTTTTAGAGGTTTTTTTCCTTTGATACAAAAAAGTACAAAAGTATTTTTTGACAGACCTCCTCAAAGGCATACCATCCCCTTTAAACCTCTGAATTGGCAAAAACATAGCACAAAAGAACTTCTAAGTTGTGATCTATTGTTCTTTTAGCATAAAAACAGTCTAGTGATAGAAAAGTTAGAAAACAGGAAAGTTTATTTACTATAATTAAGTATAAATTTTGTTCTTAAACTTTATTTATTTTATTGAAGTTAATCTTGTTTTATGAAATATTATAAGTTAATTTATTTTCTTTTTCAGAATATGGAGAATTTCTTCATGCAAGAGGAAAAAAGTTCACTGATTTTGATGCTATACGAAAGGAAATCGAAGAGGAAACTGATAGAATGACTGGATCCAATAAAGGGATCTCAAATGCACCTATTAATTTAAGAGTTTATTCTCCAAACGGTATGTATTACTGAACAGTACATTTAACATCGCTAGAAGTGTTTCTTTTATAATTAATTAATAATTTAACTGCACATATTATCATTCTTTGTATTTGTACATTTTATGCATTTTTTGTTGAGCTAAATTCACTCATAATATTTGAAAATACTCTAAAATGTGAGAATTTCTTACTTAAAAAAAAAAAAAAAAAAAAAATAAATAAATAAATTAAGCTTACCTTTAAAATCTGTTGTCTGTTTGATCTTGCATGTATAGAGCTGTTCAGATTTTTTTTTTTTCTTTTAAGAGCTACTACTGCATTGAACCCTCATCTCAGAGATTTTGCCTTGAAATTTTCTTATTCAAGTATTTTCAGTCAGTTGCAAAAATGTGGAAACCATACTTGCCAACTGTCACATTTTTTAAAATGATTTTATGCAAAATTCCTCCTTTTTTTTTTTTACCACATTTTAATGAATTTAAAGTTTTTTTTCCATTTAAATAAAATTTGGCAATTAAAATATCTTGCATAAAATTATGCCCCGTATTTTGTTAAAAAAAATAATCTTTTAAAATTTATCATTCATAAGAGTTAAAACCACTAATTCTACTATTGTTCATTAAAATTTTTGGTAGGAAAAATTAGGGATTGTAGAGTATGCTCCAGCGTCCCACAACTTGAATTTTTTTTTTTCTGTCTGTCTTGAGGACAAATACTTTCCCTTTATTATATTTTTATTTGAACCTCCAGTACCATAAAAGTAGAAATTGATTAATTTCAATATTAATTTTTTTAACCATTTTTTTTTTCTGTGTAAAATAGTAAAGAAAAAATTTCATTGAGTAGGCAGGCTTAAATATGAATGAAAATTACATGCAAAATAATAATAGTATTGAAATTGAAACAAAGAATGCTTTGATGAGAGAATATATATATATATATATATATAGGGTGTCCAGTGCTAATGCTCTCCAATGGCTATTTCCTAAACCGTTAGTCAGAGACACATACTTCCAATTGCCAAAATGCTTTAAATTGTATAATCTATTATATGTGAAACAATCAAAGTCTATAAATCAAATCCTATGAAAATTACGAAATTTAAATTTTTACACGGTCCCCCGGTCCTATCAGTTATATTTAGAAAAATTTTCTTCGTGCAATTTCATGCGCAATAAAAAAAAATTGTCTTTTTAAAAATACGACCAAAATTCACAGAGTTACAGCTGCTTAAAGTTAGAGCACTTTTCCAGCTGCAAAATAGGGGTTGTATACAAAATGAATTTGAGAAAAATTAATGTGCATGGTTTTGAGCTTTGTAATATTTATTAGCAATTTCATTAATTATTTTATGAATATAGATTGCAGTAAAGAAGATTAGCGTTTAACTATGTGTATCCAATAAAGTAAAATAAAAATATAGCTTATGCTGAAAATAAAATTTTTTAAACAGTTTTTTAAATGAACTGGCATTAAATAACTTCCTTTGACTGCAATCTAAATATTGTTACAAATTTTCGAGGCAACCCACTGTTCTGGGGTTTAAAGTAGTTTAAAATTGGTATTCTACGCATCAAATAGTTAAATTTTGCCTTTTGTTGCATCAAAATCGGTCAACTAAAACCGGAGATACGGAGGTTTCGGTTTCCCCATTCACTTCTACTGCAGTTCCTAGAAATCTCCAGAAATATTCTTCCTAGGCCTTCGGTAACTTCACTTTTAGGGACTTACTGTTGGTGCCAAATTTGTCAATATTTCTTGGAATGTCGCCAAGCCTGGCGACATTTTGGTCATTTGGCACGATTTTCACTATGGGGCTTGTAAAGTTAGTTTTTCTGCATTAACGTGCATAATAGCCTACAGGGTGGCCACGCGTCCTTGAAAACCTGGAATGTCCTTGAATTTACAAAAAAAAAAAAGTTCAAGGCCTGGAATGTGCTTAAATTTTGAATGGATGTCTGGAATGTCCTTAGATTTTGAAAGGAAGTCTGGAATATCCTTAAATTTTACTATCCAATTGCTGAATTTTTGTTGTTTTATCGGTTATTCCCAGCCCCTACAATAATAACACCACGTACCATGGAGCTGTTATGTACAAATGCACAGCAATCAGAAAGCAGAATCAATGACGGCTGAAGTATTTTGGGCATTGAAAGTGATGCAAAGCCACGTGTCCTACAGATCGTGCGATGGAATCGATGGCTTATTTCGATCCATGTTTCTGGACAGCCAAATCTTAGCTTTTGGAATGAAGGCAAAGTGATGTCACGCTATTTAACGAGTGTTTTTAGGGCACACAAATGCTGAAGTGTTGCTTGAAAGCATTAAGCAGTCTTTGAAAGATTTGCCATTAAAAAATGTCTTTCAGCTATCAATGGATGATGGAGTTATGAAATAGTATTAAGTGTTTTTGGGGAATTTTCAATATATGTGTGTTCATGAAACCATGAGATTAAATTAGGTTATAAGAAAATACAAATAATGACAAAAATATGTATGCTCATTGTGTCCTTAAATGTCCTTGAATTTTTTCTCGAATAATTTCTCCTGAATAATTTCCTCCTGAATAATTTTTTTCTCCTAATCCCCTGAATAAGAAAGAGTGGCCACCCTGAGCCTAATATTTATCTTCTATGACTTAATCAAAAGTCCCGCTTTATGTGGAATGTTCGAGAGATACATTCTTCTAGAAGCTCCTTGTAGCTTCTGCGACATCTATAAATACAGGTATGACAGACAACCCCAGTCAGTATTCATCGAGCTCTCTTTGAGTGAGTTTGCTGTGCTACGCTTTGTATTGACGCTATAGAAACTGTATTTTAGCTTGCTTTTAGAAGCTAATTTTTAAGTGCTGTATGTAAATATTTCATTGCTGAGTTTTGAGGGACTGTTAGTGTTATCCTTCATATATTTCCACTGAATTTTACCTGTGGAAGTGTTTTATTTTGTGTGAGAAATACAGCATTTGTGAAAGCTTCTGATCTAAGCTGTCTGTTAAAAGCACATTACTGTCTGATTGTGCTTGTGAATTTCGTACAGCTGATTGTTTGACGAAGTTCTAGAAGCAATAAAGCTTGTGTTCCATCCTGACAAGTGGACTTTTTACTAGGACTTTCTACACCAACTGGACTTTAGAACGACGAACCCAGCAACTAGCAGATTATTCTGCCACAATATGCACCAATGGAAGTGTAGAAAACTCTTCCTGTACTTTGCGTAGCACACTCATATATTACACATCTGCATGCTACACATATACGATTTAGTAATAGGGAATGCAATCCCGATTCTGCGGGAACGGGATCCTGCGGGATCCCGCACAAATGTTTGCGGGACTAGTCCCGCGGGATTGACACTGAGAAACAAATTATTTTTTATTACAGTTTCACGCTGCTTTCTCAATCAATAGGCCGAAAATTTTTGCATATTTATGTCTCTCATCTAACAATATACGAATCAATAATTACAAATTTTAATTTAAAGTTTTATTTTTTAAATTATCTTCCAACGGGAGTCTGGATCGAACATCTAAATCTAAACATTTTAGTATAAATTTTTCGTAAAGTTCCCAATCCCCAAATGAACTGAAATATTTCATACTATTTATCTCTTAGCCAAAAGTCATGAATTAATTATAAAAAGTTTTCATTTTCATTTTTAATTTTTTTTTTATAATTCGCACTTTTAATTATTTTACTAAAATTAAATCTAGATTAGGAAATGATTCATTGAATTTGTTTGATTTTTCACGCTACTTTTTCAGCAACTAAGAAATTAGCATAAGTATGTTAACATATCTATGAATTGTATATTCTCCATTTTTAGCAACTAATATAAGGCATTACTTGGTATATTATTCTGAATATCATGATTATAATTTTCCTATTTCTAAGTTATTGTATTAATTATCTCATTAAGATTAATTATTATTATTAAAGTTAAACTTCATAGTGCTAAAAATCTTACTTTTTTTAAACTTTTCTCTGTTGAAATGAAATCCTAACTAAATGAAATGTCAATCCCGCGGGGTTGCAGGATCCCGCGGGATCAATGAATCTCAATCCCAAAATCCTGCAGGACGAAAAACAGTGCGGGATTGCATTCCCTATTTAGTAAGTCTGACCTCAGATAGATTTTAATAGAGCTTCACTATAACCCTCTACTTGCAGGGTCCGATTATGACCAACAGGGGGCCAAACATTGATGGATTTGGGGGGCCCCCGATCTATGAATTTTTTAATTTTTAATAAAATTTTGATATAAAAAAGAATGTTTCAGAAGAACATTTGAAATTGGGGCTCCTTTCGAGCCTGGGACCCTGGGCAAAGTCCCGATTTGCCCACGCGGTAATAAGGCCCTGTCTGCTTGAAGATCAGTACTCTAAACTTAGTTTTGCTTCTTTTTCCGCATTATGGCAGAAAATGAAATTAAAACCTATAATTTAAAAATTTCAGTATTTATATGGTCCCTTAATGGTTTACCATAACAGGACATTTTTAAACGTGGAAAAGTGATTTAAGTCACAATGTTTGCTGCTTCATAAATCGATGAATTTTGGTCCTATAAAGACGAATTTTTTTTTTTTTTTTTTTTTTTTTTTTATTGTGCATGAAATTGTATAAAGAAAAAATTTCTAAATTTAACTGATAGGACCGGGGGACTGTATAAAAATTTAAATTTCGTAATTTTTATAGGTATTAAATTATTGACTTCGACTGCTTCTGATGTAATAGATTATACATTTTAAAGCATTTTTGCAATTGGAACTATGTGTCTCTGACTAACGGTTTAGGAAATAGCCATTGGACAGCATTAGCACTGGACACCCTGTATATTAATGACTATGTCATTTTATCTCTCACCCCCTTTATTGAAAATTGTCCGAAAAATGTGTCTAAAAAATGTGACATAAAAGTATGCGATATAATTTTACATATATTTAAATTCTATTAATTCACAACAGCTTTAATCTATTGTTACAATATTTCGTAAGTTGTAGAATATGCATCACATGTATTTTTCTATAAATAGGTTACAATCATGAAAATTTCAACATAGGGTTACCAGGCGAAATACACGAAAGATTAGAGATAAAATGACATAGTCAATTAATATCGTTTTAATATGGCAATAATGAAACTAAAAAATTAGGGGGTTTCAACTGGATCTCCCCTGACGAGGCTCAAACAGCAGAGTTTTATATACACACACACATATACAGGATGATCAATTTAAATGAGTACTTGCTGATTTTTCTTAAAAAGTTAAACATTGGCATAACAGCCCACTGCAGGGCCAAGGCCTGCGCTGCCCAACCATGCCTTCCTGACCATGGGCTATGGCGTGCGGAAGCGTATGCCTCGGCTAGGTGGTCAGCCTGATGCAAAGACCCCCCCCATGTTCAATGCCCAAGCAAGCTTGGTCGTCATTTTATCATCCACTCAGGAGGTGAAAGGCTGATTTTTCTTATTACCTTTCAATCTAACGGATGTGGGAATTATTCAAACATTGAAGTATAATCGTTTGAACATTAAGTATAGAAAATATCCAACCTTGAGACAATATCCAACACTGGACTGTTATAACTTTATTTGTCAGATAAAACAGAAATGGAGACTAAAAATGTTTCTTAATCCTGTGATAAGTTTATTTTTGAAAAGCATAATTCAATTCAAATTTTTTACATTATCATTCCTTACAGAAAATGTTGAAAGTATTCACCACCATTTTGAATGCAAATATGAACATGTCTAGCAAAGTTTCCAGGGAAGTTCTGCAAGATCGATGAATTAAAACAAATCATAACTGAAGAAATCTCGTCAATATCACCAACAATGTTGTGAAGTGTGTCAAAAAACTTTGTCCGACGTCTTTGTGTTTGCATTCAAAATGGTGGCGAACATTTTCAACATTTGATGTAAGGAATGATAAAGCAAAAAATTTATGTTTTTCAAAAATAAAACTATCACAGGATTAAGTAACATTGTGCATCTCCATTTCTGTTTTACCTGACAAATAAAGTTGTAAGTGTCCAACTGTCTTGGAAATTGTCAACAATTATAATTCAGTGTTAGAATAGTTGTCACATCCGTCAGATTTAAGGGTAATAAGGAAAACCAATCGGTACTCTTTTAAATTTATCACCCCGTGTATTTATGAAAATAAACAAAAAAAGAAATTTGGTATACTTATTCTTTTTTTCTTTTCTTTTTTTTAAAATGTCATTAAGGTGTAATTTCACAATATTTTCTTATGTGCTACACTGATTTTTTCCTTTTTTAATGTGCGTAAAATTATATAAATGCTTTGTTTAGTGTGATTTAAAAAAAAATTATGTTAAACTCAAATTAATTTTGATTTTTGGAAATATATATTCAGTGTAATTTAAGTGTACATGTAATCAGTGATCATCTGCTGTGATAATGCATCTTGATGCACATTTCATGCCTTAGAAATTCCAAATACCTTAAGAAATTTGAAGTATATTTTGATGATAAATAATAATGATTTACTAATTTTAATTTTTAAAAATCCAGTTATTGTATTAATTTTGGCTTTTATTTATGTGTTAAATGCAATTTAATTATGTATTTGAAAATTTTGCATAATTGTTTGATTTTTCAATTACTCTTTTGGAGGATTGAAAGTACTCCTTCTAAAAAGGCTAAGGAGTGTTTTTACTCTTCTAAAAAAATCCAATATCGACCACTGTATGTGATTTAAATAAATTTTTAATCTTTGATACAGTTTAAAATATTTAAATTAGTAAAACCTGAAAGTGTCATTAAAAATGTTGAAATCATAAAAAAATTATGTTTGCACACTGTTGGGGGGGGGGAGTCATTCACATGCCATTTTAGACCTTGGGAATTTAAAAATTGTCAAGTATGAAATACTAAGTTACTTTTTCGTAATCAAATAATCATAAAAACAGACAACCTATTAAGAGCAGTAACATTTATTCTGACTTTATTTTGAGTGTATTTTGTTCTTAAAAGGTCAAGAAAACATTATTCAATACAATTTCTTTCAGTGTTTAAGATTCTTATAATCAATATTTTCCCCTTTATAAAAAGAGTGACTTTCAACACATCTTGGCAGCAAGATGCCATTTTGATTGAATTAGTAGAAATTGCTACCTTATTACTCAGTCTGTATGAATTATTTCCACACCAGGTTAACTTTCATCACTAACAGAAACAAGAATAATAATTTCAATTGCTCAAATAAAAGTTATGAACAAGTATCAAAAGAAATGAACTTAAATTTTAAGCAAATAATTCTACAGAATCAAAAATTTTACTTGGCAGTTTAAAAGGTTAAATTTTTTCCCTAATTAATGGAAACAATAGTTTGCAATTTTTTTTCTTTTTTAATTATAAGAAAAGTTAAAATTTGCAAAAAATGATCATAACCACCCCACCCGATGCCATAAACATATATATTAAAAAAAGTTCATCTGAAATCTAGGCTTTTCCTTAGAATGATCCAGTTATCTACGTAAGTGTAGCATGATCAAAACATTTGAGCTGGCACATAACATGTTCAACAGTTAAATTAATACTCTCTGGTTTTAAAACAAAACACCTTTTAAAACAAATGGTTCCTGAATAAATTTGAGAGTGTATTTGCTTCTCTCTCCTTCCCTTGACTTTGCCACTGGCTCTTTTCCGTAACTCGTTTATTTTTTTTGGGGAAATCTATCTCCCCCCCCACCCCTCAAAAAAAAAAAAAAAAAAAAAACTGTTGTTACCATATATTTGATGTGTTTAAGTTTGTTTGATATAAAAATTTTGGCTATGCTATATTTTATCTTGGATTTAATTTTTCTTTCAGTTTTGAATCTGACATTAATTGATTTGCCGGGTATGACTCGAGTACCAGTTGGTGATCAGCCGGCCGACATTGAACAGCAGATCCGAGACATGCTTTTAACATACATTAAAAGAGAAACTTGTCTGATTCTGGCTGTAACTGCAGCCAACCAGGATTTAGCGACATCAGATGCTTTGAAACTTGCGAAGGAAGTTGATCCGGAAGGTGATTTTCCATTTAATAGACTGTAAAACACGTTGATATTGACATGTGGGACTTAGAATTTATGTTGCCGGAATGGTGGAATTTTTCATGTTAGAAAAGTACCAGGTTTATAGAACAAAAATGGCTCTAGATAAATTTCCTAGCTTTTTCTTTTGAATTAGACATCATCTTATTACAAATTTCAGAATGTAATAATTCCCTAAAACATACCTATTTTGTTGAGCTCTGTTGAAAAATTGAATTTTGGTCGATCTGAACCTGTATATTTTTATTACGATTAGAGCATATGTTAATGATTGAGAACTGCCTAAAATGTTTTTATTAAAAAATATTTAGGAAAATACTAATATTTTATTCAATAAATAAATTTAAAATTTCTATTACAGTGATCTCTCACTTACATGCATCCTCTTTTATGCGCATTGTTCACTTGTGAGTGTCCAGGGACAGAAAAAAATAATGATAATTCTCATTCATTTATGTGCTGAACTAAGAAAACACCTCTCATTTATGCACATCAGAAAACAAATGTTCTCAGTTCGAAAATTAGATTTTTCTAATAGACTGGTGTTGTTAATTGCAAGAATTTTCTTCTTTTTATCAATATTCGATTTTGAATTATTTTGTGAGAAAGTAGTAATAGGATTAAACTAAATTTTAATATGTAACCATATTTCTATTTTCTTTGCTTTCATCAAATGTTGCCTAGTTCAATTAAAAATATATATATATATATATATATATATATATATATTGAATTTTAAAATTTATCTTGTTTACACTTTTGTGTATATATAGTATTAATGAACAATAGAATATAGCTCAAGGTACTGATAGTTTATTTTTACGCTCCTTTTTGCTCATGTGCACCTCTTTTACGCACAGGAGTGTAGTGGGGCTGGAACACACCGGAATGACATTCCGGTACTTTTTTGTGTGCCGGAACTGCATTCCGGAACTCAAATGAGATTACTATTATTATAGATCTTAACTTATATCCTGGAAAAGAAAAAAAGTTCATGTTTAGTCTGCTCGTACCAAAAATATTATTGATACCATTGTAGTTGAAATTCTCCTAGTGAGCTGATAGCTAA
>JAWZYV010003521.1:0-13958 GCA_038373885.1 Cheiracanthium punctorium | reverse complement strand
TTCCCTAAATTTGAGATATAATTATTGAGAAAAAGTCATTTGCCAGTAATGCAAAAATGATAGCAATTTTGTGGATTGCTTAAATTTTATTTTGCATAGAGGCATTTTGGTAGATATAGAAAAAGTAACTAACAGATATGCAAAACGGGGGAAAAAGAAAAGCATTTATTTTGTAAATAATTAGGGGACAAGGGACGTTAATATTCAAAATTTTCAATTTTGAATTTTTACTTGTTATCATATGTAAAATTGTTTAACGTAAGACAATAGTTGCTTAACATAATAGTTTGCATCTATATTAAAACTAAAATTAAAAAATAAATACTTTTTTAAATGAAAACTTGATTAAAAAATACGCCCCCTCTACTTTTTGCTTAAAATATCCCATGCACATTCGAAATTAATAAAAATCTATATATTTTTTAAATGTACTTTCATTACATGTGTGAACATATCTGTGCATTCATTTTTATGTGTGTCAAGGATACGCTTTTATAGAAAAACTAGCTGAAGTACCCGTTCTTCGCACGGGAATGAATGGACTTTTTGATATTAATATTTGTTGTGATTACTATTTATTGTAATAAAGAGATATAGCAAAATGGATATCGCGTTATATTGTGTTCAATAATCATGCATACTGAATTTCAAGGCAATCGTTTTTACGGTGCAGAAGGCGATGCGGCGTAGCACAATCTAGTGGCGAGTTTTAGCAAAACGGATGCGGCAAAAATATTCTTCGCATTCAGATATCGATGTATACGAATTTTCATGACGATCGGCTGAATAGTCTTGAAGTTCATGTGTTGACGCGACATCTAGTGTCAAGTTATAGGAAAATGGATCGTGCCAAACTCTTCCCCGTGTTCAAACATCTATGTATACCTATTTTCATAGCGATTATTCGCACAGTCAAGAAGTGATACACTGCAGGGCCATCTAGTGGTTAATTAAAGTAATGATTTGCTACAGCGCCGTCATGTGGCAAGTTATAGCAAAATGGATAACGCCAAAATATTCTCATTGTTCAAATAGCTATGTATACTGATTTTCATAGCCACCGTTTGAATGGTCAAAAATTTGGCCTGCTGCAGCGTCATCTAGTGGCGAGTTAAAATAATAATGCATTGCAGTGCCATCTAGTGGTGAGTAACATCAAAAGTAACGCAGTTAGAATATATTCTTCGTTCTCAAATGTGTAGGTATAAAAAATTTTATGCCGATCAGTCGAACGGAATAGAAGTTGATGCGTTGCAGCGCTATTTAGCGGTAAGTTACAGCAAATGGATAGTGAAAAATATTCTCCGTGTTCTAATATTCGCGTGTGCCAAATTTCATCGAAATTTGTTGGACGATATTCGCATAGCAAACGGCTAAACGGAATAGAATTCGACGTTCTGCTGCGCCACCTAGTGAAAAGTTAGAGGAAAACGGATAGCATAAAAACCTTCTCCATGATAAAAGACTTAGGTGAACCAAATTTCATGGTGATCGGTGAAACGGTGCTGGAGTTTTTCAACCTCCTACACACATACCAACATTCATTTTTATCTATAACCAGTCTTATTATACGTATATACCAGTCTCAAGTAAAATCCAGTTTCAAATCTAAGCCTCGCCAAAGTGCCAGCATACGCCATTTTGCAAGAGTTTTTTCAGGGAATCATTCGAAGCAGTGACCTAGCAGCAATCAAAATGGGAAATGATTCGACCGCCAGGCATATTTTTGAAAAGTGGAATCCCTTAATACAGCCTCATTTTTTAAATTATCATCAGGTGTATAACAACTATAACATGTTTTATTCATCGTTACCTAGATGTACTAAATGCGAAGATTTCAATTTTCTGAAATTTGGCGGATTTCCCCCAAGTTAAATCAATGTACTCAATTGGCGAGAATTCTGAAGCTACATCGCTTGAAATGCCCTAATAACTGCATTATTTCTGCACGGATAGTTAAAATTTAATGCTGTATTCTAAGAAAACCTATACACTTGTTTTCAAAAATGCTATTCCCTTAAGCTCTCAGTAAATTGAGCCAAAATGCCTAAAACTGTGCAAACCGCTAGAACTCACACTCTAAAAATCGGCCTATCAGACATTTTATTTTTCGCCAAACTAAAAAAAATTACATATTAGTCTCGGATATCTTCGATCCTCATTGTTTTGCGTATAAAACATTTCATTCCTGCTCTCATTTCTTATGCGCACACGATATTATAATTAAAAAAAATAACCTAAAAAAATAAACTAAAAAAATCATTATTATTCTTTTATTTTTACTTTAAGAATTTAAAACATTTTATTCGGCAAAATCGCCACACATGGCAACCAAGATGCTTATTTCACACACTTTTTTCACTACAGGGGTTAATATTACGTAAAGCTTTCTGCGTGGAGAACATAAAAAATCTCTTAAATTCCGGGAACGGAAATTAAGGGAACCCTTCAGGAGGAAAACGTTTTTAAGTGGAGTTTAAAGTTTTAAAGTGGACTATCATTTATTCTATATTATTTTACATATCTGTGTAAAATTTCAGGCTGACAGGTCCATTTTTGTGGAATTGTATACTACCCAAATCAACAAATTGACAAACAGAATTTCATTTTTATTTATAAGATAACCTACGCTTGTTTTTAAAAATACCCTCTCATTAAATTGCTCCAAGCGCTAGAATCATAGAAAATCTGACACACTTTCAGATTTTTAAATACGCACTAAAGTGCTATATATAAAAAGAGTTATAATCCATGGGTCTTCCCTATTTTCGTTCCTTCTTTCATTAAGTTGGAAAGTGTATCATTATTCATGAGTGTGATTAAACAAAATTAAAATTGATATTTCTAACATCCTTTTTTCTGGATGTAATACATTAGATGCAGAAAAGCTGCTCTGAAAAATGCACAATTCCAACTGAATGAAAATTTCAAAAACTTATACGCAGGTGTATTCATAACCCAAATAGCAGACGATTAAATTACGATAAATAGCGCCAAGCGTTAGAATCCTCCTCAAAATCGCGAGAATGCTGAAGATAGATCGCTTGAAATCCCTTAATAACTGCATTATTTTCGCAGGGATCATTAAAATTTAACGCTGTATTCTAATAAAACTTTTGTACTTGTTTTCAAAAATCCGTTTCCTTAAGCTCTCAGTAAATTCGCCAAGCCGGAAACTGTGCAAACCGCTAGAACTCACTTTCTCGGCATTTGAGCCATTTTATTTTTTCGCCAAACTAAAAAATTTTAACATATTAGCCTCGGAAATCTTCAATTCTTATTGTTTTGCGTATAAAACATTTCATTCCTGCTCCGATTTCCCATGCACACGATATTATAATTAAAAAAAATATAACCTTACGAATATAAACTAACAAAAAAAATCATTATTATTCTTTTATTTTTACTTTGAGAATTTGAAACATCTTATTCGGCAAAATCGCCACACATGGCAACCACGATCCTTATTTCACACTTTTTTCACTACAGGGGTTACAATTACGGAAAGCTTTTTGCGTGGAGAACATAAAAAATCTCTTAAATTCCGGGAACGGGTGGACTTTCAAAGTTTTAAAGTGGACTATGATTTATTCTATATTATTTTACATATCTGTGCAAAATTTCAGGCTGATAGGTCCATTTTTGTGGATTTGTATACAACTCAAATCCACAAACAAACAAACAAACAAACAAACAAACAAACAAACAAACAGAATTTCATTTTTATTTATAAGATTAAATTCATGTGAGATGAAGCTTTTTTTTTTCCAATTTACATCCTATTTTTACATTCAAATACCTATATCTCTATTAATTAACTTTTGTTTCAAAATTTAATGCACAGTTATGTTCATAAATGCATTACTAAATAAATGCATACTCTAAAGAAATTACAGCTTTTTATTAATTTGGAATGAGCATGAGGTATTTAAAAAAAAAAAAAAAATATTTAATGCGTATTTTTTTCTCAAAGATATTAATATATTAACAAATAACATTTAATTCTTTATTTTAAGTATTAATTTAAATGTACACCTTTGTATTAAACAACTATACGAATGATTTGAGACTAAAAATTAAGAAATGGCAGTTTTCAATTTTAGCGTCCTTGTCCCCTTAATAACTAAACGATGGAGCCCGTTGTGGAGGCAATTACAACGGACGTCAAGAAAAATATTCGACAGAAATATGTCTATATTTAATATGTTTGATCTTTGTCTACTTAAATAGCTTTATATTCAATTTTTATAATATACAGAAATCGAAATTGCATTTTCTGCTAAAAACGTGCGAGAACATTTCGCATTCGGAATTCATTTTGCTGGGAACAACCCCTCTTATATCAATCTTTTATGCAGAGCAAATGATTTAATTTGCGAAAAAAATTTAAGCTGGCTGACCTAGAAAACACCATTTTAAACGAACTGGAATCGCCATTTTCCCTTGAAAGCCGGATTTCCGTCGTAACCTCAGTATGACGTCATTATCACTTATGAGTCAAATAAATTATCACTACACTGCCTAAATGATTAACTTTTTTTCACTCTGCGGAAATAAAATAGAGCTGAAAATAGCGTGGAAAAGTGCCTATTAAACAGGGAATGGCGTGATTTTCATATTTTAATAAAGAGCTAGCCCCCAGACTGGTTTTCCCGTTATTTTTATACATAATTATGAAAAATTTTTAATTCCGGACTTGGAGCAACTTACTCTGTACTGACGCAGATTCCCATCACGTTTTTTGTTGTTTAACCTTTTTGATCTTTTTGCAGTCATAGGTGTGGAGAGAAAGTCTTATCTTGGAGTGATGGGTCGGAATTGTTTTAAGATTCAGCTGGTTCAGGCAGGATTAGTCGCAACTAGACGGTAGGATTAGAAATTTAAAACAACCACGATGTAATCAGATTGTTAAATTCTTACCATCAACCGCATTTTTGTATTTCATCTAGTAAAACTATCGCACGACCTCATCTTGAAAAATGTCTGGATCTGCCCTGGATTACTTTGAATGTTGCCCGCCTCTAATAAAGCATAAAATCTCATTAAAAAATTATAGTGTTTTTCCCGAATAGTTAAAGAAATAATTTATGTATAGTGGCTTCAGTAACGAAGACTTAGAAAATAGCATATTCCACCGATCTTTCGTAGAATGAAGTAGAAGGAATATTACCTGAAATTACCTAAGTAGTACAAGACTAATGAGGATGAGTTTTTAGTTATTGGTATGGTTACGTTACATAATTTTAGATTTTAATTATAATAATCTCACAGTAATTAGTTTTCATAAAAAATATTAATGATTTTATACATATGTTTATGATGTGTGATATACGCCAAAATCATTTCCAATTAAATTTATTAACTCACAAAACATTTCATCAGAATTGGGATGCATTTATAAATTGCGAAGGCGTAGACGAACGAAAAAACGTTGTAATAGCATACAAAAATTTTAATTTTTAATTTAAAATCATTAGGAAAAATATAATTATATCTGACATAGAAAAAAAATAAATTTATAGTAAATTTACATTATAGATTTTAAAACAAAAATTTTATTCTAAAATATAATTATGCTTTTTCTTTTTCAATTATGTTATTTTAAAATTGTAGAAAAAAATATTCTATTAAGGATTAAAATAAATAAATAATATATTAAAATTCAATAAGTACACGATACAGCTTTTTTAAAGCTAAATAAATAAATTAATAATTAAATAAGTGTCCTAATAAAACTTTTGGTGAGCGTTAAGCAATGATATTATCCTCAAATTAAATGTAAATCTGAAAATTAACATAAAACCAACCGATCCCTAATGCTGCTGTTTTCCATAAGAATATTTTATTAAACGATTAATAAAATTTTGCTATTTTTTCTTTCGCTCATTTACATTTTCTTTTTCTTGCAATATCCTTCAAAGTCAGGAATTCGATTTTTAAGATTGGTTTTAAGGGCAGCAATGAATTTTTGTGTATTGACATTTGGCACTGTACTTTCGTCTTTTTTCACGCTGTCTCATTTTCATTTTCTCATTCTTACACGAACTTTGCACTTCATGTTCATAATATATTAAAATGTATTGGTTTGAGGGCAGTGGCACATTTTGATATGCCCGCCTTTAGCCACGCTCTACGCAGTCGAAAATCGCTGACAGAAAAGAAAAATAGTTATTAATTGCAATTTTTTTAACACCGTTCGCTTTTCAGAAAGTAATCAAATATACCTTTTTCAAAACTGGCGTATAGTTTGAAAAGAAAAGAACAAAGAAAAATTAATTAAGAAGTATTTACTTAATTTTACAATTAAACGCTTGGAATTTTCGTCTTTAAGAAATAGATGCAAATTTAGATGAAAGTTTCTTATTTTTCTGAATAAGTGTCCGAACATGTACCATGTAAGGAAAGTATTGTAGTTATGAAAAAATTCCACTTCGAGGTTTTGATGCATTTACACGTTTTGAGGTATTCTGCAGTCGTTTATGCTATTTTTACGAGATGTATATATATGTGTGTGTGTGTGTATGTGAGTGAACACGATAGCTCCTGAACGGAGCATTCGATTGAGCTCTATTTTGGTATATGTTATAAACCACCGTCGCAAAACCGGTATTGATTTTGGTGTGTCTAGGACTTATAGCTTTTATACAGGGCTACGACAAATATTTCTTTTACATTATGCCCTATGGGTGGAAATTCTTGAAAGTGCGCTAGCGTTTAAACGGAGCATTCAATTGAGCTCAAATAGTACATGTCTATAAAAGGTCACGGTCACATTATCTGCATAGATTTTGGTGTGTGTAGAGTTGATAGTTTGTTCACGAGCTTTCAAAAAATAATGCTTATACATTACGGCCCATGGACGCAAATCATTTGAAATGCGCTAGCGCCTAAATGGTGCATTCGAAGAAGTTCAAATTGGGTATGTATATTGTATTTCACCGTCACGCAACATGCATAGATTTTGCTATGTATAGGACTTATAGTTTTTTTACAGAACAACAAATACGTTTTTTTTTTTTAACCATTATGGCCTATGGTGGAAAATTCCGGAAAGTGTGGTAGTGTCAATAAGGTGCATTCGACTGAACTCAAATCAGATAGTATAGTATAGGTCACGATCTCATGACCTGCATAGACTTATTAAATTACATAATTAGTTACACTTAAAAAATTGTCCTTTGCCGTAAAATTAAATTTTCTATCTCAAATCATTAAAATGTGTTTATCCATGAGAAAACGCACCAGAAATTTCAAAAATTTTACTTTCATAAAATAAAACTGTGATGACGTCATTGTGCATTTCTATGGATGACGTTAAAGCTTAGTGGCACAAAAGTTAGGCTTTCTATATCTACGAGGTCATGTCCATAACCAGAGAATTCGGGTAGGGGACTAATACCCCCAGGGTGCCTATGCATGTTTTAGTAGTTTTCTTTTCGTCCTTCACCACCACAAAGTGGTCCTTAAAGAGTTACGAAAGCCCATTTTTTGGTTATTTTATTATTTTTACTAATTTTATTGCATGTATTATTAAAATTACAGTGCGTACCTAACCCGCTCAAATTTTGTCTAATTTTTGTGTTGACTTAATTTTTCGTTATGAAATTATCATATCTTAACTATTGTTAGTGATTCTAATGTATATGAACGCTTTCCAACAAGGCTGAAGAGCACCTATGCTTTCGTTTAGTCTCTCTGTCCATTTGTTCTATCTGACCGCCCGTGCTGTATCTACGGTAAACATGGATCGATTCCTGCAAAATTTCTATATGTTATTCCTATGTACCGCACTGATGAAAGTGGTGTATGTTGGATTAATAGCTCTTTTACAGGAGCACTCAAAATAAATCTATGCATTATGCACTATGGGCAGTCATTCATTAAAGCGTGTTTTACAGATATTCGAGTATTTCAAGTGACAATAAATTTGTATATGTTATTCAAGATTAGAAAAGAAAACTCTCCATGGGGAATAGTGTCCCTATCGCTTATAGTTCTTTTACTGGAGCATCTAAATGTACAGTAAAGGGATTGGAACAGATTTCAAAATTTTAGGAGTCGCAAAAATTTTTAATAATCACATATATATTGAATCCTGTTCTGAAAAAAAGCGCTTGTGGGCGACCGTGCTTTTTCGAAGCCTGAGAGTGACTGTGGAAAATTGGGGAAAAGGGATGGGAATCAAAACCCCTGGAAATTAAAAAAAATAAGTAAAAAAAAAAAACAGAGAGAGAGAGAAAAAAATAAGAAAGCTTTTCATCCTTGTTAGAAAGTGTTAAAAACACACTAGATTCAGTAACAACATTTCGGATTATTATCGGAAATTTTCATGACAAAATAACTGTTAACCAAAAAAAAAAAAAGGAAAAGAAAAGAAAAAAAAATTGGGCTTGTTTAAGCCTTTTGGAAAACACTAAATATGTACTTTCAGCTGAGTTCAGGGCCGTGCCGTGCTATGATGCAGAGAGGCGTCTGCATCAGGCGGCACTTCAAAGGGCGGCAGGCCTAGATTAACCATTGCCTACTTGTATAACACGTAAAATTTAAAAAAGAAAAGGTTTTTTAAAAAGAAAATTAACAATTATTTATTGCTGTCAGTTAGAGGACAGAGAAAAATGTCCTACCTTTGATATGGGCAGATTTATATATATATATATATATATTTTTCTGCGAGGTGCAAAGCTTGAGTACTAATTCAGAATTGCATGAAATATGTATCATTGTTAGAGAGACCATTTCATCTTGTCTAATTATTTATTAGACAGCGTCTTAGGAGCGTCTCTTCTATTCCTTCTCCATGGATCTATCTCTTCGCCCCTGGGGTGGGGGCGGCAGAAGCCTTATTGTTGAATTCATAGTAAGGAGACTAACAGAGGATTTTTAAAAATATGGTTGTATATCGGACAGACATTAATTCAAATAGCTATAAAATAGTTATTTTCATTTTTGGATTATTTTTCTTTGCCTCGGCTATGAAAACTTACATTAAGTTTTTCTTTCACCAGTAACATATAGAGGCTACCTGGCTGCCGTCATTAACTGGCGGCATTATTTACAGTCGCCTATTAGAAATCTTGTAATTTTCTTTTTAAAATCATGCTGGACAATGACGTAGGAAGGTGGGCAGTGTACGTAAGAAGTAATGTTCGTAAGTAGTGACGTAGGAAGATGTGGTCCTACCCGGGCGATAAGTTAAATAAAAATAGAGGATGGCAAAACGTCGAAACTGAAAAAGAATAAGGCAACAGTCTGAAAGACTGAGATGGGAAGCAGGCGCAGGCGGCAGAAAGCCTAAACTTAGAAAAAATGGGGCGCAGGGCCCTAACTAGCGGTTGACGAGGCTGGCCCCTTCCAGGAAAATAGGCAGGAGAGGGACGCAAAACCAGGTGATTCAAAAGAATTTTAAAGAGTTGTACTGTTCTATGTTTTTCAAAATAGCTCAATAAGCTAAGGGCAACGACTAGCGTGTCCTACACTAGTATGTTAATGTAATTATTTAAATGAGCTTTCCCCTCCTATAATTTTATAATTCTGCTACAACATACGCGAGTAATATTTCAAATTTTTAACTCTGGAAATAGTTGTAAAAGGTAACTAGTGTATCTGCTCCGAGCAGAGGAGGCGCAATTCGAAACGCTATGGGCGCCCATAAGAATGTTTGTAGAGATCTGCCAAGTCATTTGTAAGGGGGGAGGGATCGGTGGTCTTTCCCCGAAAACCACCGTAAATCACTTCCACGTTGCAACAATACATAAATAATTGCGGAAGTTTATACTAGAGATGGGCGGTTCGACTCATTTTACTGATTCGAATCTCGACTCACTCACTACTTCGATGATTCGAGTCAGTGATTCGAATCTTGAATCAATAAAACAAGTAAAGAAATTTTCCCTCTCTCTGCGCCGAAAGCCCTACTATTTAAACACCCTTCACCCATTCATCGGGTTTCTTCTCCGCTGAGTTCTCCGGCAGTTAGCATCTCTCTCTCCTTGCTCGAGTAAAACTAGTGTTTAAACTGCCCGAAATGAAAATACAGGGGAGCTTCGTATGACCCCCTGGGCCTGTAAGATTAAAAGGTTAAGTTTGGTGTCAAAGAATTCGAAATTTTATGTAACGATGGGAGTTCCTAAGGGGGGGTCGAGAATCAATAAAAACGCGCTGCGATGGATAGTTTCCGAGATATACGTTAATTAATTATGGTAATTAGACTAATTAACCATGATTGAGGCTTAAAAGGACTGCAAACATGTAGAAATTGGCTCTGGGATGGTTTCCAGACTTTGGAGATGCCGTCGGAGGAGGCTAATGTTTAAAATGCCCAAATTGAAAATATAGGGGAGCTTCGTATGACCCCCTGGGCCTGTAAGATTAAAAGGTTAAGTTTGGTGTCAAAGCATTCGAAATTTTAAGTATCGGTGGGGTGTTGAGTCTAGGGGGGGTCGAGAATCAATAAAAACGCGCTCCGTTGGATAGGTTCCGAGATATACGTTAATTAATTATGGTAATTAGACTAATAAACCATGGAGCTGTTTTTTCTGCGATGAGAGAAGAAGAAGCTTTCCGAGTGAAAGCAGTAGCAAAAGCATCACAAGCTGGTATTGATCTCAGGATTTTCTTATCGCCGGCCTCAGAGGCGTAGCCAAGGGGGGGGGGTTAGGGGGGTCATAACCCCCCATGAGGAATTTTTTGCCATACAAAATGTATATTCTTCACTACATTATCATACACACGTATACATATATATGAGTTGCAATAGTCATAACCCCCCCCCATGAAAAATTTCTGGCTACGCCCCTGGCCGGCCTGTATTTTTGCCCTTTATCGAATTCGAGATTTCACTGAAATGAAAATGGGAATATCGGATATTTGATGTTGAAATAAAACCGATATGTCGATTTTTGGCCCAGTCCTACTGAGGGGCTGCTGCCCCCCCCAAAAAAAGTGGGACCCTTTACTTAGCTTACAATTGAACTTTATCTTTAAATTTGATACCCAGCCCACCCCGAAATAAAATCCTGGATACGCCACTGTCAGTAACACTAACTACGCCACTGCTTTAGACCCTATTTTGTATTTTCTGAATTACGAAAGAAAATAAAATCATTCCCCTTAAACGAAAAACAAGGTAAAAAAAAAAAAAAAAAAAAAAAAAAAACGAAATCTGCTGCAATAAAGCGAAATGTTATTTGCTTACTACAAAGTCCTTTTGTGAGAGCGCTTAATACCGCCCCTGTATCTTCATTAAAAGTGACAAGCACAATCCTAACTTTATTTCATTCTATTTCCCTTCACATGAAAACCCGCCACCGCCACCATGTAAACTTAACGTTCCGTTTTTTTTTTTTTTTTTTTTTTTTTTTTTTTTTTTTTGAGGGTGGGGGCAGGGGGACATATATTGAAGTTAAAAGTAGAAAAGGGATGTTTCATTAAATTTTAAACAAATATTAAATCAGCCAGACAAGTTGGAACGGAGGGATTTTCTTAATTTTTTTTTCGGGGGGGAGATTGACCCCTCTTGCCCTTAGGAAGTAATGCCCCCCGCCAAAAGCAAACGATGTTCGACCCACTCCACACCCACAGACAGATAAAACTTTAAATCCGACCACCAACCAAGAAATGAAACACCAAAGATTCGAAAAAAAAAACTTCAATTAAATGAAACATCCTTTCAACTCTTTTCGGCTCCTTTCGACTCGTCGATAGAAGATTCGAAAAACTAATGAATCTCAACGATAGTATACAATCACCGAAACAGAGCGAAACACTGAATCAGTAAAGATTCGTTGCTGCACCAACTCAGTGACCAACTCACCCACACTCACTCATTTGCTGTTTCAAATCATCTATCGACTCAGAGTCGTAAAAAGTCGAAAAGTGTCGAAAAGAGTTGAAAGAGTAAGGGAAAATCTCTGGGAACGCAAAGGGAAAATAAGTTTTCCTTCCCTTCGCACTTGGAATGTATTTCCCCGCAGTTGAGGGCTTGTGATTTGAATCAGTAGATAGTGAGTGTAAAGACTGAGCCACTCAGTACCAAGATTCGAATCACTGATTCGACTCATCGAATCATTGGCCATCTCTAGTTTATACTCTTCTGAGAGCTTGGGGGGGGGAGCTCAGTACCCTTAGGTATAGGCGCCCACTTAAGGAGCTGCATAAAATAGGTCTGCCTTGTGTGACGCTTTTCATAAGCGTAATAAATTTACACATACATACAATGCCATTTTAGCGCATACGCGAACCCGGTTTTTGCCAGGGGCGTCAACCCAAAAGGGGCCTTAGCTCGAAAAAAGCTCTTCCCAAAATTATTATTCGAAAAAAAAAAAAAAAAGAAAAAAAAAACTTAAAATCTTGCCTGACGTCTAACTTAAGAAAATGTCTTCAAGCTTATGAAATATTTTCAAAAAAATTGGATTTTTTCCAGAGGATTCACGACTTGGAAGAGGAAGAGATAACACAGCATTGCAAAAATTTCGGTTCTTATTATATAAACGACAACAACGAGGACCTTATATTTGATAGCATGCGTCTCAAATATAACATAATGGAAGAAGTGACAGCTCTGCGAGAAATGTATCGATATAAACTATCCGAAAATCACCAGCAGGAGCAGAAAGGAATAATGTTCATTGTTCATGGTTCAGAAGAGGAGGCCAGTAGTAATGAATCGAAGAGGACAACTTTCAGCATTTCACTTTTGTATTATTATTTGCATACTAGTACACGACTTCTTCTTTCCGCCTTTCCCAATGTTGAAATCGCCATGCGTATTTTTTTTTTTTACTATGATGGTGACTCATGCAAGTGGGGAACGAAGTTTCTCAAATTTAAAATTAATAAAAGACGACAGAAGGAGTACTATGACCGATGGAAGATTGAATTATTTAAGCATTATGCGTACTGAGAGAGAAATATTAGAGGAGATGGATTTTAGTGAAATTATTAAAACTTTCGCAGAAAAGAAATGCAGAAAGGCAAATATTGTATAGGAAGTTCCTGTACTTCATTCTTATGTACTAAAATCTAATTTACAGCAGAAGTAAGGCACTTTATTATGGAACAAATTCTTTTTTATTCTTTAGTCTATATCATATAAAATACACATGTTGGGTGAAACAGTTAGTTATACGAGACATAACTAATTATTGCAAAACCGGTTGAGATAGAAGAAGTTGTTGAAGATAATCAAAATATAGCATCTTCAGAAGTTAACCCATTTATGCCTAGTGTCCCTTTTTTGGGACGGCATTTTCGCTATTGGTCGAAAACGTTATTTATTTTTCCTAGCCTTTATTCATGAGTATCGAGCCTCAACTCTACAAAATATTTTAGCATGACAATGTAGGATGTTGATATTTTGATTTTTATGCATAATGATTTTAAAAGAAATCATCCCTTGTTCAAGAAGTTGGCATCAGAAATTTATCTATTATTTTCTGCTATCAATAAAAATCGAAGAAAGTCGCAAAAATATCCAGGCACAAATGGGTTAATCAAGAGTTCGGTACCACTGGCAGCCTGAAGATATCATATGAAATTACCTTCTGACTCTGCATTATGGACTGCTTTATACATGCCATCTGAAACTCGTCAAATAGTGGTTGAAAGGAGTGCGCATCAAATTAAAAAATTCGAATTTCCTGTTAACAAAGGAAGGCGTAAATTTTGTTCCTCGCATTATTTAAATGTTTTGAGAGAAGTTGGTTAATCTATTCCTTTTTTGCTTTTTTTGTGTATTATTTGATAATTCACGACTGCTAGTAGTGACTGGCCTAAAAAAAGACTACTCTGACTGGGGAAATCTTACACGAGCTCTCACAATACACGAAAAGTCTGCAAACCATAGAAATGCATTTAGAGCATGGCAGGAACTAGACATTCGATTAAAGCAGAAAAAAACTATTGACGCTGAGTACCAGAGAATTATAAACCTCGAAATTTAACATTGGAGAGGTGTTTTA